>JAPKID020000121.1:0-21980 GCA_026931265.2 Tropidonophis doriae | reverse complement strand
CGTTGCAAAAATACCTTTAACTTTACACGGGAGAAGACCCGAATAAACCAAAACCTGCATATATATATATATATATATATATAGTCAATGTTTCATATATATATATATATATACCTGTGCTATATATCTGGAACTGTATTTGCATCTATCTTGATTGCTCTGTTCTTCGGTTTGCAAATTGTGTGTGCGTGCGTGTGTGCATGCACATATGCATATGTGTGTGTGTTTGTGCTGTATTAGATTTCACACCTGCCATGGCAATAAATCTTAGCTGTTCAGACATTTTCACGCCATAGACAGGAACAGAACAAATGTATGAGATATCTTATTTACAACAAAATCTACCCATATTGTATATAAGAGTTCTTGTTTACAACAAAATACCTAATCTACCCATGCTGTTTCTGTAAGATTCTGCTCTTGAGTATGTGGTGAAAGTATCTGGACAGTCAAGATTTATTGCCATGGCAGGTGTGAAGCATGGACAGTGTCCAGTACTGTGGAGTTGAAAGGAGTTTTGCTGTCATATACTGCTTGAGAAAGTTTGCTGCACCATGATGGAAGCAGAGAAATACAGTCTGATGCAGCAAGGATTTTCCTACATTCCCACATAAGAGGAAATACATTGACAAGGTTGACTGCATATTATCTGGAAGTTCAGAAATAAAATTTCATGTGGTAGGAGCAGAGAAATCATAATTACCCTGTTATTAAAATATAATTTTAAAGTGTAATCAAAGTGTAGTGTTTTGTGGCTGCTGATTTTGGTTTTTCCTTAATTTAATTCACAGTCCATACATGCCAAATACTTACGTTCAGGATCTTCCTGCTGCACCATTTGCAGATTGGGCTGATTCTCATCTGGCCTACAAACAGTGTAGTAGACATTACACATGAAATTCAAATATACCAAGTGAATGGGTTTTTATACAGTATACCACACTGCATTTACGGTAGAGTTGTACAATATTTTGGATTTATTTCCCTAAGATGCTTTAAAGTATGTTGGAGCATGAATATACCACTTGTACAAAACTTTTAAAAGCAACTACATCATTTCTCAGGATCCTTTAGCTGGCCCTTAAAAAATTCACATATTCTATATACTGATCCTCTTTCCTTGTCCTTGTCCTCTCCTCTTCCTCCTCCTCCTCCTTTCCTTCCCCTTCCTCATTTCCTTTCTTTCCTCCCCCCTTTTTTGTATTGCGATGTTTTACTTATTCACTAGGCTTTCAATGGAGAATAATGTTAATCCTTTTAAGCTCCTTATTCTAATGATTTATTTTGTTGGAAACCGTTGTGATCCTTCTTTGAATTTTAATGATTGCTGGCTATTCAAGGATTCATTGTTTTGACTTCCTGTCCTTACCTTTGTTTCTAACATGTCTGTAGGGAACACCTGTCTAATACTGTATCTGGCCTTGGTTCTCACTGGCTTACCATCTTCACTCAAGCCTATCTTAAAGTGTTGTGTTGAAACGCTAGCTATTCATGCATGAAAATATACTTGCAGAGATAGGCAGATGGACAGCAAAAAGATGGCTAAATGGATTGAGTCATTTTTGTCTGAAAATAGTTCTGGTGCAAATAACTGCTCATCATGATTATCACACAGAGAAGTTTGCTGAATATGTCGGCACTTTAAAAACCGTGAAGACTCTGTATTTATAATTCCCATTTTTTGAAACGAATGAAATCTGTCTGCTTTTGTTGACAGAACCTAGCATAATTTGCTGAGACATGGGTCATGGCTTATATTTGTGTTGCATTTTCATCCCTCCTGTTAAAATAATCTTTCTGCAAAAGAGAACATGCATTTTTTTTTTAGAAAGCCTTATTCTAATATAAGATTTGAACAGTTCTAATCTATTATGCATAATGTGTTTTTTTCTTTATCTCCAGCCTTTTGGACTTTGATTCAGAATACCAGGAGCTCTGGGATTGGCTGATTGACATGGAATCCATAGTGATCGACAGCCATGACCTGATGATGTCAGAGGAGCAGCAGCTGCATCTTTATAAGGTTAAAGCTTTTGTTGCTGCCTTTACCTAGCTATAGAAGATCTGATGAGTTTGACATGTCTTTCTCTCACAGGATAGCTCTGTGTTCATTGTATATATCATGGTGTCTATTAGAATTCCCTCCTCTGTCCCCAACCTCATTTACATCCCCTCTGTGCTGACAAGCCTGCTCCAACATCATAATTGTAAGAAAGTTCCCTACATCACATTCCATTTGGTACAATCCTATAGGAGGACAAAGATTTGTCATTGGATGAATTGAAATGGATGGAACTGCACTCTTAAATAGACTGAAACAACATGAAGAAAAAAAGGATTGAAGCATTTAGAAAAATGTCCTTTTATAGGAAGTATTTTCAGAATTACATTCTTTTTAGTGAATCTATTGTGTCAGGATATACAATTCTTATATTAGTTATTTAGAAAACAGATGCTCTCTTTTTAATAATACACAATTATTATGACTGAAAAACACAATCTATAAATAATGTGTGCATTGATTATGAATATTTTCATTTAATGCAGAAAGAAAGAGACAGGGAAAACAATCTTTTCTTACCATCGTTACTACAAAGGAAGCCCAACTATCCTTCCTTCCTTCCTTCCTTCCTTCCTTCCTTCCTTCCTTCCTTCCTTCCTTCCTTCCTTCCTTCCTTCCTTCCTTTCATTTAACTTTAACTTTAACTTTAACTTTAACTTTAACTTTAGATTGTTCAATGTGAAGGGGAAGCAGAAAATCAGAAATGTAGATTTTTGTCACCAGAAGAAGCATGATATGGAACTATCAGGATGTAGTAAATTGTTCTCATTTAGGCAACTTTTATTATACTAATTTTGACAATTGTCATACTTGACCTACACTGAGAATATGGCATATCTCAAAGAGCAAACAACAACAACAATAGCAACAGCAACAGCAATAATAATAATAATAATAATAATAATAACAACAACAACAACAACAATAATAATAATAATAATAATAACAACAACAACAATAAAAATAATCAGTAGCTACAGAATGAACAATAATGTAGCATAATAACCACCATTTCTCTTTTAAAATTTCTTCCAGAAGAAATTACAGATTCAAGGTTAAAACAAGTTATTGCTTTTTTATTTATCAATTATGGTTTACATTTTTTTTTCATTTTTCTATGTGGTTAGTATTGAAATATTTTGCACAAAATGTTTGAATGGAAGAATGTAAACAAACAAACAAACAAAAAGGTAAACTAGTGTACTAGCTTTTCTGAGAGCTGCTTATGGGTATAGAAACAAATGCTGAGTATTTTTAATATTTGCCTTTTTTATACCAAATGTAGCCAGTTTGGTGCAGTGTTTAAGGCATCATGTTGAAAACAGGGAGATCATGAGTTCTAGTCCTGCCTTAGGCACAAAGTCACCTAGGTGACCACAGGCTAGCTCAGTGAGGGCAAGCTTTTTAGGCACAGAGTGCCCAAATGGAAGACACATGTTCTCATGTATGTGTGCACACTCCAGAGCGCCAGAAACTCAATGACCAACTGGCCAGCACACATGTGTGCCTTGGAAACCCGATGTCCATTTGGCCGGCATGCAAGCGCATGTTGGAAACCCAACAAACAGCTGGTTGAGCTGGGGTGAGGCCATGAAGCACTGCATGCCACTTCTGGCCCACATGCCACAGTTTCGCCATCACAGGGCTAGTTGATTTCTTTCAGCTTGAAGAAGGAGGCAATTGCAAATCATTTCTTTTTTGAGATACAATATTACAATAGTAGAGTACATTAATGGCCAGCACTATCTATAGTTATTTCATCTGTGAAGTGAATGCTGTTGTATGACAGCTCTCTGGGTAAATACATGGTAGAAGCCACTTTGATGTCAAAATGATATTGTGTACATCATGGTGTTATTGTGCAAATGACACAATGCCCCTCTTGGCCAGGAATGTAATTGGCTGAGAAAGAAAGCACTAGGAAGCAGTATTCATCTGCCATAACCCAAAGAGTTTCATCCATCTTAGCTCAGTTGAATGTATACCTAAAATAAGACATTAAGAATATAAACTATATAAGAATGTCTATAGATACAGTCCTATATGCATGTTCAGAGTAGACTTACGTTTTGTACTGTTTAATACTGATGATTGTACTTCTCAAGTTTCATATGCTAAGAAAATATTCTAAGGATGTGAAACAGAATCAAATGATGTTGTACACCCACAAACTACCAGCATTGGGAGTCCTTATTTAGAACTCCCAAGATGAAGTTTAGTCCCATGAATGATTTCTAAATGTTAAAAAACTAATTGTGCATAGCATTACTTGTAATGAAGAGTCACTTTGGTGTAGTGATAAAGGAGAGAAACCAGGAATTCTAGTATTGCCAGGGGGATAAAGCTAGTTCAGTGATCTTGGGCCAGTCACTCTCTCAGCCCTAGGAAGAAGACAGTGCAAACTACTTCTGAAAATCTTGCCAAGATAACTACAGATAACTAACACTAACTTGAAGGAACAAAAAAAAAAGAGGGTGGGGTAGAGACATCAACAATAATATTCCTTTCATGGGCCATCTTGGAATTGCCCTGACAATTCTGACTTAAAGACACAGACACACATTACTTAAGAGTTGTGGTTACACAGTGGTTAGAACATAGTATTGCAAGCTAACTCATTTCTCACTCCAGGAGTTTAATTCAGAGCAGCTCAAGATTGACTCAACCTTCCAATCTTTAGAAGTTGATAAAATGAGGACCCAGATTGTTGGGGGCAATATTCTGACTCTGTAAACTGCTTAGAGAGGGCTGTAAAGCACAGTGAAGCGGTATATAAGTCTAAGTGCTATTGCTATTACTTGTGTTAGAACACGCCAGGTTCCTATTCAGTCCCTTTTGATCCACAAATTCTTTTGAGATCATTACTTAATATTCTTGTGTGTCTGTAATATTGACATTTAGGTACTGTATATGATAAATGATAAAAATAAATTGCTCAAATATAATAAAGCTAAAGTTGTTTTTTAAAACAAATACTGTACTATGTCTGTAAACTAACACTAGAAAATTTAAAAAGGGCACTCTTTGACTGTAAAATGGAGACATCCAATGTACATGAAATGAAAGCCATCTCAGATTCATAAAAAATATGCCAGAGATACTTAAAGAATATTCAAATACCAGCAAACACTTAAAATAATCAGATATTGAGTGATTAGATTATTTTGGGTTAAAAATAGCAATGTAAGATTTGATTTGGGAATATTATGTTACATCTGGAAGGAAGCTGATATGAATATTCAGTGAAAGCAGAGAAATGTTGCATGCAGTTTTATTCATAACAGCCTTTACTTCAGGAATAAGTTTGAATTGCACTGCAAAGTACTATAAACAGTGGGACTACACAGCAATCATTAGAAAACAAAAAGGTAATTTAGAGCATGCAGGATACTCATATAGCACCTGTTAGCAACTCTTTAAACAAGATGTATTTGCTTTAAGGAAGGGCCAGCAGGTGCTATTTGTGCACTGCAAATGCTCTAAATCATTATTTTTCCTTTTGAAGCTGGATTATTGCATGGTCCTAAAAAAAACTTGGATATTTTTCTTTCAAAGAATTAAGCTATCGTGGTTTGGTTACTGTGGTAACATTGAAAACATCATAAAAACTAAAATAATTCATATAATTGAAGCCAAATCAAAATAAAATATAAAACCAAATAGTATAATTTTGAAATAAGTACGAGGAACAAGCAAGACGATAACGAATTTGAGATAATTATATAGATACATAGGTAGAAATTTAAGTATAACTGTATATAATAACCAATAAAACAGACTGGGACAAATATAATTTTTGAATTAAGGGAATAGTTGTATCCCCGGTATGTCCCTCTCTCTTTTTCCCTTTTCTTCCTCTTATATATTTTTTTTCTTCTTTTCTTCTACCCTTTCCCCTTCTTTCCCTTTTCCCTGCACCTATGTATGTCTTTCCCCATTTTCCCCTCACCTTATATTTGTTAAATGTTTTTAATATATATATTAATAAAGATATATTTTAATAAAAAAAATAAAATATAAAATATAAAACAGAGACTATAGTGTTTAGCTTCTAAACATAGTGGTTATGGCTTCCAAGCACCTTTGAAAAGTCTCCAAATATTTTTAATGGGATAAATAGCATTTTTTTTAATATAAAGCAAATATATGAATAGAATAGAATAGAATAGAATAGAATAGAATAGAATAGAATAGAATATAGCAATATGCACAAGCAACATGGTTATAGTAAGTGGGAAGAGAGATACTAGGAAGGAAGAGAAGAATAATAGTAATGCAGTCTTAGTAAATTAAATAATAATAATAATTTGACAGTATTGTGGGAATTAGTTGTTAAGCAGAATGATGGCATTGGGGAAAAACTGTTCTTGTGTCTAGTTGTTCTGATGTGCAGTGCCCTATAGCGTTGTTTTGAAGTTGAAACAATTTATGACCAGGATGTGAGGGGTCTGTAGTTATTTTCACAGCCCTGCTTTTGACTTGTGCAGTATACAGGTCCTCAATGGAAAACAGATTGGTCGCAATTGGTTTTTTTTGCAGATCTAATTATCCTTCTTTTCTTCCATCTTCCAGGCCTCTTAAGAGAAGTACAGTACATCTTCTCATAAAGTGTTCAAAGTATGATAATTTGACCGTGATTATTTTTGTAGTCATTAGCTTGGTCTTCTTTATATTTAATCCTATCCCATTTTATTAGTTTTTTATACTGCCCTACTCCCGAAGGCTCAGGGCGGTGTACAGCCAAAGTAAAACAGATATATAAAAGTTTAAAAGGTTTTTAAAAAACATATTAAACAATTTGGCCTCAAAATTAAAATCATTGATAAAAGCTGTTGATTTCATCAAGCTCTGTCTGGATTATGGATTCCTCATCTACATATAGGTTTAAGATGGTCTGGGATTTCCATTTTCAAAAACACATTGTCCAGACTGGCAACATAGTCAAAGGCTTTTCTATGATCAGTGAAGCACATATTGAATTTTGGAAGGTATTCTTTGGATTTCTCAATTATCCAGTGTACGTAAATAATGATGTTTCTTATTCCTTTGCTTTTTTTTTAATGCCAGCCTGAGCGTGTGGCATTTTCCTTTCCATGTAGGGATCTAGATTAGATTATTTTAAACATTAGATGGTAATATGTGACAATAAATTTATTTTTTATTCTGGCCTCATGTATGAATTTTGAATGCATGCTCTGAACTAGAAAAAAAGAGTACCTCTAATATAAAACTAAATACAGTATAATATAAAGCAACATGTATTACACAGAGAGATAACATTTGATGCAGGAATATTTCATTGATCTTCCACATCTGGCATCTGAGAGGAAAGTTAGTTATATTGCCTAATCTTGTGCACATTTATCAGGCAGTAAATTGTATTACATTTTCCTGTGGAATTTAGGCTTCATTTGTGTTCATTGCTGGTTGAAGAGAAAAGAGCATCAATTCCTATAGGATTCCATCCAGTTGCCTGCATGGGATCCTATACCAACCAGGTAATTAACTAGATACAAAGTAATATGTGAGAACTTTCCAATGTAAGAACAGACGTATTCTGAATTTGATCAGTTTTAGAAAGTCAATGTGGAGTTCTTTCTCATTCTAGTTCTCTCTTATGAATGAACAAAGGAGATGTCTGTAATGTATGAATCAAGATGAATGTGGTATGAACCACATCCAGCAACACTTTTAGCACTAATAACAAAATTCAAAATTTGTTATGAGTCACTTTACAAAATATGAAAATTTTAAGATGTTTACAAAATTCAATTAAAGTCCCAGAATTTGTGATACATTCTTTATGAAATCTTTTAACATCATTTTATACATTAAATAAGAAAATGATGTGTAGGTATTTCAAGATGTTGTTGATGATGAAGATGAGCATGACGAGAACTAACTGCAGTCAATTTCAAATGATTAATGCCTCTTGTTAAAACATACCCATGTATTGATAGCTGGCATTTATTGCAAGTGGAAGATTATTCATTTCAAGCCTTGCTGGAGAAGTGATTAATGCTATCTGTCACCACGTGAGGGCTCACTTGACAACAGAAATTGAGCTTCGAAGTAGAAAATGTGCATCTTTTTGGTACAAAATTTACATACTAGTCCTCACACTTTTCAGCGTTGGTCAATATGGACTGAAGTTGTTTGTTCTGGTCATCTTCTTACAGAACTATACCATGAATATTTCTGTGGACAAGCACTATCTGATGAACAGTCTTTTTAATTCATTATACTCCTCTACACCAACCAGTTCATTGCACTTTCTCTTTTCTTGTGATAAGTTTCTTAAATCCACAGAATTTTCCTTCCAGATATTGAACTGATAAGTAATTGCACCTCTGAGTCAGCTCAGCAAAGCATCTCTGCCAGGTTACATGCTGTGTTATCACTACTGCCAGCAGTAATCTTTGCCTCTATGGAGTCTATAAATGAGAAAGATCTATAATAAAACAAGTACATTGCAAGACAAGGGTATGCATTAAAAGTGTAATAACAATATAGAAATAGCCAGACTGAGTATGAAAAAATGCTCTGTAAATTTACAGTTCAGCGTATGTTCGCTGTGAAGGTTTTTTTCAGATCTCATACTGATTCATATCAGTATTGTTGTTTTATGCTGATAGATGCAGAGAGCATATCTTCTTTTTCTTTGTTAAGGCATAGAACTCAGTCATGTTTTGTTTCCCCTTGGCTTAATCTTTAATTGTTTTCACATCCCAAGAATTCTCCTTCTGTTGCCTCTGAAGGGCATTAGAATACAATATTATTTTAAAAAAACAAGTCTGTAATTATTTGAAACCTTCAATCAGATTGCATTAGATTGTAGTTTGACATAAAAACAATCCTCATCACATGGACAATACACAATTGGGTTATAATCTACTGGTTTCCAGGATGCCAAAGAATTGAATGTTGAGAAGTAAAAATTTGCCATTTCCTGCTTACTAGGTTGCCCAGCCAATAATGCTTCTAGTTAGAATTAGAATTAATTCAAATTAAAATTCTTTATTGGCCAAGAGTGATTGGACTCACAAGGAATTTATCTCTGGTGCCTAAACTCTCAGTGTACATACAAGCAACAAGTGATACATCATGATCATAATCATAAAGTACAATCATCATAAATCATAAGATACAACACTGAATGATAGTCATAGGATACTAAATAAAAACAATCAATATAAATTATAAGATACAAACAACTGAATTATAGTCATAAGAAGCTAGAAAATAGGTAATAGGAAAGATGAGAAGGATAATGATAATACAGCCCTACTAGATAGTTTGACATCCCAGGGCAAAAGAGAATGTTGCGGGAATTAGTTGTTTAGCAGAGTGATGACACGGGCAGAGGAGAAACTGTCCTTCTGTCTAGTTGTTTGGGCATGCAATGCCCTGTAGTGTTGTTATGATGAAGGAAGTTGAAAGAGCTTATGACCAGGAGGTGTGGGGTCTGTTGATATTTTCATAGCCATTCTCGTGCCTTCTCAGGCTGGGGTGTGTATTACAACAGTGAGTGCTTGAGTCAGTCAACCACTGTTTCAGACACAAACCTACAGAGCATTTGATTATTTTGACTGAGAGTAGGATAAAATGGTAGCAATATTGATCAGCCATGAAACAAGTAATTGATTTGCTAGTGTGGTAAAGATTGACATTAATATCCATTTCGTAATTGTGCATACGCAGCTCTGTGTGAGTTTGTGTTTGACCTCTGCATGAGTTTGTCTAACTAACACCTATTTTTTAGACATTCTTTTAATTTTAAAACATACAATCAAAATTTAATATTTTGGATATGACTTGTTTATTCTAATAAACCAACATATTGCACAGCTAAATATCAACTAGATTTTGTTTGTATATCAAAAATATGGACCTGATAACGCATTCTATAAAGTTCCAGGGGCAATTATCCTTAAAAGTATTATAGGATCTGGCCCAAGCATTGAAACGCCTCTTATTAATCCTTTAATAGAAACCTCTGTATTGATGCAAGATTTCTGCCTGGAGAGTTCAAAATTTAAGCAAATGAGGGTTTATTGGAGCTGTGGAGATTAGAAATGAGTGTACTAGATAAAGTTAATGATAATTCCTTACATTTCCCCCAGAAGATTAATTGTGTGTTAGATTAAAACCCCATTAAATTCAGTAAGATATGATTGTTAAAATTGTTAGCATGTAGGGAATAAAATTAACCAAACATTTCTTTACCAATATAAAAAATGTTGGCATCTCCTCTGACATTTGAAGGTTTGATTATGAAAACATTTGAGGTGCTTGAAATACATATTATATAAAATCTGCCCTGATTAAACCTTCAGTAAGGGGATGTGCATGGTGGGTTAGCAAAATGCTGCTACTGGCATAATGATTTATAAAGAATATGTTGATTTAATAACAGGAGACCTTAAACACAAAGCTGTCCTATAAAAGATAGGTTGTTCCCTTGGCTAAATGGCATTAAAATTTGTGGAAAAAAGTGAAAGCTTTGTAAAGAAAGTTAGATTAAAAACCAGCTACCTGCCTTTTCCCCTGGGTGAGGTAAATAGTAGCTGGAGTGGAGAGTAATTAACATTGGACAAACAGGTTTACATTAAATGTATGTAGAGTTGGAACCATATATCAGCAGCACCACCTATTCCCAAATGCGCCCATCAATTATGATCCTCAACAGGAACCGTTCTCTGGTTGCTTCTAATCATCACAGCTAATGAGAAATATGTTCTGGCATTTAAATCAGTGGAACTTTTACATCTACTAAAATATTTTTCCCCTATGATTGTGATTGTCATAGTGTCCCTCCTCCCTTTTTCTGTCTTCCGTTCAATCATGTCCGATTCTCAGTGACTGACTGGACCAGTCCCTTAAGTTTTCTTGGCAGATGTGGTTTACTATTACCTTCTTCCTAGAGCTGAGAGAAAATTACTTGCCCAAGGTCAATGCATCTGGCTTCATGCCCAAGGCAGGACTAGAAATCATAGTCTCCTAGTTTGTAACCTGATTTCTTTAATTGCTATGACTCCGTCTCTTGTTTTGTGGTAATGTCAATAATGTTAAAATACACTCTATTTTAAATGTTAGAATGGCAATTTATTGGTTTTATTCTTCGTATTTCATGTTGAAATCAATGGCTAAGCGTGAGAGCTTCTTCTATCAGTATCTGAAACAGACAGCCTGAGACTGGATTAGTTCATACTGAGACTGAAATAGTACAATCATAATTGTATTAGGGATAAACCATCCCTACCACCACTATGCGGTGGCTCAGTGGCTAAGACACTGAGCTTGTCAATCAGAAAGGTCAGCAGATTGGTGGTTTGAATCCCTAGCACTGTGTAACAGAATGAGCTCCCATTATTTGTCCCAGCTTCTGCCAACCTAGCGGTTTGAAAGCATGTAAAAAAACAAGTAGAAAAATAGAGACCACTTTGGTGGGAAGGTAACAGCATTCTGTACACCTTTGTTGTTTAGTCATGCCGGCCACATGACCACAGAGGACATCTTCAGACAGCGCTGGTTCTTTGGCTTTGAAATGGAGATCAACCCTGCCCCCTAAAGTCGGGAACGACTAGCAAAAATGTGCAAGGGGAACCTTTACCGTTATCTTTTACTACCACCGTCTCCAAAAGTTTCAATCTGGTTGCATCATGTAGGTAGAAAAAATAGCACAAGAATTTCAAACTTATCCCCAAGCTGCTTTTTTCCAAAGGCAACTGGACTTACTTTGTTTTGCTTGAAGCCGTTTTGCTTCTCATCCAAGAAACTTCTTGGATGAGAAGTGAAATCTCTTCAAGCAAAACAAAGAAAGTCCAATTGCCTTTGGAAAAAAGCACCTTTGAGACAGCCGTTGAGTGAGAATTTCCATTGACAATTTCAATCTTAATTTCACTCTAAATAGGGGCCGAAATGTTGCAGTTACTGAAATGCTTTCATAACACTTTCAATACTTTTCACATAAAAAGTTTATCCGAGATAAGCATCCTGAAATGTCTATTTGAGCCTGCTTCCAGTTGTAGTTACAGCTAAGAGAAGTCTTGTTAGTTTACCATGTTAAAAAAATCATTTGTACCATTTCCTTCCTAATTTATTTAAAATTAATAATAATTTAAAGTAATGAATTGAGTATCATTTTATGCATGCATGAATTTGTTTATTATTTTTAAACAAATTTGCAGGGCCTCGCACGTGGTAACTCACACACACAGTGACTCTCGCGTGGTGATGCCAGACGGCTGACAAAATTAAAAATTCACCTTACAATAATTCTTTTTAGAAATTTATACATTAATCTGGACTTTGGAAAAGAGTATATTTGATCCTATCTTTCATTTCATTTCATTGATGAACCTGAAGTTACGTTCTCCATGGTATAAATATGTTTGAGGTAAAACCTTAAATTCCTGTATCATATTGTGGAAAGGATAGGCTCATTAATAACCTCTCTAAGTCAAATATACTATTCTGCATCAAAAGGTTTGCTTTTTGTTACTGGAATATTAAGTAACAGTAACATCACTACAAATCCATTATTTTTCAACCTGCAGTTGTCTGGAGGAAACAAAACAATCAGAGCCATAAGTTTATTGATGCTGTTCTACCTTTCACAGGTATGAAAGATTGGGAGATTAACCGTCCACTGTCCTAAACATCTTTAAAACTAAAGGTTTTTTTATTAGGTTTTTGCTTTTTAGTTCTCATATCTGTTCCTACAAAAACCGAAGACCCATGGAACTGGTCCAATGTAATTTGTTTAAGGTCTAATTTTTGAGTCCCCCAGAATATGCCTTTTTCCCCCTTGCTACAACTGGAATCAGGAATTGATTGCTTCTAGAAAAGCCACTATGAGGCTTTGTCACCTAACATTCTGGGTAAAGTTAATATCTAGGTAGGAAGGTTATTTTTACTGACTTGAATAATTATCAATCAGAGGGAAGGGCGTTGAATTTGGTCTGTTATAGTATGAACTTTAATCCCATAGCTGATTTATTAGAAGGGTCAATGGATAATTGAAATAATATGGCCTCAGTGTCAATCATCACAATGACTGGATCACAATCTTCTTTAGTTTGTAGGGTGCTATGGAAGAAATAATAATCCAAATACTAACTAGTAAATATTAATAACCTAGTAATAGATTTGCCATTAAGTGTCCATACCACTACTGTGTTTCCCCGAAAATAAAAAAGGGTCTTATTTTCTTTTGACCCCTGAAATAAGAGCTTGGACTTATTTTTGGGGAGGTCTTATTATTTTTGAGATGCAGGAGGTGGCGAGCATGGTCACCTCATGGCTGCTGCTGTTTTGCAATATTTTGGGGGAGGGCTTATTTTCGGGAAAGGGCTTATTTGAGCACATGCGCTCAAAAGCCCAATTGGGCTTATTATCCAGGAAGGTCTTATTTTCAGGGAAAAGGGTAGTTGTTATGATATGGGGGAAATACATTATTTTTGGTTAATGTAATTATTTTTAGGAGGCTAAGGATTAATGCTCTGTAATTATTAAATATTAACATAATGATTCATATGAGGTGGACTCAGCCTTTTATCCTTCTGAGGTGGGTAAAATGAGTACCAAGGTTGTTGGGGGCAATATGCTGACTCTGTAAACTGCTTAGAGAGGGCTGTATAAGCACTATGAAGCAGTTATTTTTTTGGCTCATGGGTGAGATTATAAGACTTATTCGTTCCTTATGGAACTTCCTTTTTATTGTTCTTACATTCTATATAGTTTCTTTTTCTCAATATGATTGTTGACTAAAGATAAAACTTACACACCCAAAGAAAATCATAAAAGAGATTGACTCATAAGCAATTTGAAATTATGCAGTAATCAACAGAAATAAGCATGCAATTGTAAAGAACAAATCTTGGTATGCTAATCTTATCATGTTTTTGATCATATAACTTCTTTAATAGATTATAGGGATGTTATAGACATAATACATCTTGATTTTATATTCTATGCATGCTCATTAGCAGGATAGTTAAATGAATGATATTATATTTAAACAGATACTTATCTGGCTTGAAGTGTTTTCATCAATGGTTTTACTAAACTATTTTAAATAAGGTACCCCAAGATTTAATTCAGGGTTTTCTACACTTCAATATTTCTTTAATGACTTGAATGAAGAAAAGGAGAGAATATTTGTTACATTTGCAAATGACACAAAATTGGGTTGGAGAGCTGATGTTCTAAAGGACAGAAATAATCTCGATCCAGGGAAACTGAAGATATGAGCTGAAAGTAACCAAGTGAACTATAACTGAGATAAGTGAAAGTTCTTCAATAAAATAAAAATCAAATGGCTAAATATAGAATAGCTAGCTTGGTCATGGTGACTATAAAAAAGATATTAAGATAGAAACGGAATATGAGCCAGCAATTTGATGTCAGTACAACAAGGTAAATCCAATTTTAGACTGTATAAATAGAGTATATTTTACAAATCATGGGAACTAATCAATTTATTTTGATTTAGATCATAGAAAATTGAGTTGAGATGTTATAAAAAAAATCATTTTCAATCAGTGAAACCAAGGAGATGGTCCCTCTTTCACTAGATGTTCAGATAGAGGCTAGACAGCTACTGTTTTTGGTGGGGGTGCTTTAATTTGGATATCTGCTTAAATGATCCTTTTCAAATCTATTATTCCATGTCTCTGTGTTGATGCTCAGATTTTATTGTTCATAATTCATTTAAATCACTTCGTGATTTAATGATGAGATATATGGAAATGGAAATGAAGAAGAATGTAATTTTATCCTTGTTTTTACCTAACTTCTTTTATTGATGGCAGATACAGAATTGCACTGCAATCAAAGAAGTTTCATCCCTGGTAAAAGCAAATTGTATGAATTATAATTATATTAATTAATTTATAAAACAAATAACTCACATATGGTGACTGTGGGTGGCATATAATAATTTACACACAAATAAACACACACACACACACACACACACACAAACCCCACCCCTTTTGCTCTGTGGCGGTGACAGACACAATTCAAAAAACCACTTAATGGGCTCCCTATCAACTGGGTTCCCAGGACAGAACCATTTCTTCAGAGCTTTTCGGAAAAGTAACAAGGTGGGGGCCAATGTTATCTCTGTGGGAATGATGTTCCACAGGAAGGGAGCCACTACAGAGAAAGCCATTCTTCTTGGTTCCAACATATGTACTTCCTGACTAGATGGGACAATGTTTTGGTGTATTACTTTATTATTTGCCCATTAAATATGCTGCTCAAAATGCACCAGAAGGTTGATGAGTAGATTAGATTCACCAACAACAACCAAGAATAAATACTTGTGAGAACTTTGTTCCTTTCATGTTTTAACTTGTAGTACGGACATATAAGTAGTCTAGGATAGATTATTGCTGAATTACATCTATTACTGTACAGGGAATGATATTGTATTGATGCATCATATGCTTAAGGCAGCAATCATTTGTGGGCAAATTATGTCTCTTCTTTTCACTAGTAGAATGTATGAGGAGAGAGGATTTCTATGCTTCTGAAGGCACAGCTCATTTTCTCCTCTGGGTGTGCTGCTGCTCCATGTGCCTCTTTCCCAGCCCTGTGCGATGCTGTGTCCTGAAGTGGATCAAACAAACCATGGTGAATGTTTCCCTCATTTGCATCACTTCTAGACAGCCCCTGTCGTAGTCTTTGCTGACAGGAAATCACTGTCTTTGTCACCTTTCTTCAGTGATCTCCTTTTGGCAGAGATGGTCCATGTGACCAGGATTAATCACAACAACAATTCTGGCTTAGAATTCAATGACATGTTTTGCTCTGTGCTCCAATAACAGTGTAGGCTGAAATCAGTAGGAAATGACTACATTAATTTCGGAGTGAAAAGATAATTAACACTTAAAGACTAATGTTATAACTCATGAAGCTATAATTCAAATGCATGGAAAAATGTGTTGTGGTGGTGAAGTGCGGGGGACTGGACGGGTTCTCTGTTTTATAGTTGGAAATAAACTTAAAATAATTTGGGAAACTGAACGTGGAGGAGGTGAAATATATTTGAAGAGAACAGTGAACAGAAGCTATAATACTTCAGTGTTTGAAACTGCAGCCTGAAGTATGCGTAAAGTGCTTACTTAGATGATATGAATAGGATACGAGCAAACAAAAGCAGCAGTGTGCTCGGAGAATGCTGTGCTTAAGGAGTTTCCTTGGCAACAGAAATGCAGTTCCAAAAGTAGACAGAACTTTCCTCAGAAAACATGCTATTAATAACAACCTTCCGGAACAACCTGGAACAATTTGACTACTTGGCAGTGATAATGCCAAGTGTTCTGCAAATTAATGTAACACAACAGTTATATGTTTTCTCCTGACCATAATTCTTCTGGAACTGAAGTCTTAGTTCTGTTCTGTTTGTGGGTATAAATGCACGAAGCCATTCCAAATGTTAGCAAAATGAAAGAAAGCTGGTAGTTCAACAAATGCCCTCCCTGTATCATTTCATCTTGAATAACAGCTTTGTCCAAAGAGATGATTTTATTCTAATTAGGAGGACAAAAAAAAGCTTACATGCTTAGTGAAGCCAGCAGTGAGTGTAGTTTTAATTTTACCAATTTACAAATGAGTAGACAGTATTTTAAAAGATCCAGGAAGGCTGAGGGAATTTAATACACATTTATTCATCCAAACTGTTTATCATCTCTGTGTGTATCACTCTATATGTAAGCCGTACACTTTTTAATCTGCAAAAAAAAAATCCCCACAAACAAGAATATTGGCAACATTTCTTCTTATTTATTGGCATGGTTACTCCTCTTTATCCCACTGGTTGAAAGGGGCTTCTAAAGTTAACATTAACAGAAGCTGAAGTTAATCAGACGGCCCGTGCATATTCTCAACAAATCCAAGAGCCGGCAGGAAAGTATAAAATATGCTATCCATGCAGACTTTTCAAAATAGATCATGGTAGCTGTCGCCAAGAGAATAAACTAATTTCAGATCTGCCTTGCCAAGTAGAATCATTAGAATTCTGTTAAAGGCCATAAGTTTACTAGACGGGAAAGGTAGGCTGCTCTACCGCCTTGACCTTTCCTGAATCCTTAGATCTAAAGGTTAAAAGTAATCAATATCTCATTGTGCATCCTGGTAATAAGTAATAACCATCATGTTAAAATCTAAATGATTGCAGATCGCACTTAAGCATGTTGACCCATTTGGGAGCCTTGTTTAATTGCAATCAGGATACTGATTATGGTTTGCTAATAAACTTTTAACCTAAATGGCAAAAATTGCAGCCTTTAGCTTTTTATAAAATATGACTTCAACTTGTAACACTGTACCAGAGGTTGTGTTGCACATTAAACAGCCATTTCCTCTGATAAAGATTTAAATAGAGTTCGTGATTGTTTTTCATAAAAGTGGAAAAAGGGTATTTGAAATATCAGAGATAATACTGTTACCCTCATGTTTACTTTTTCAGTATACACACTTTACTTTTGTGACACATATTTATCCTGAGCAGGATTATATAGGTACAAAGAGACTTGGGGGTCCATCACTAATTCTCAATTCAATCTACCTCACAAGATTGTTGTGGAGAAAAAATTGGATAAAGTATCAGTATGTATGCTACATTGAGATCCAAGAAGAAAGGCAAATACAGAGAAATGTAGTTCAAGAAGATTATGATAATTGTTGAGGATGGCATGCATGCATGCATGACCTTCTATCCATTGTCAGCACAAATATAGCCTGTGTACCTTCTACTCAGAATGTATATCAAGTTTTACGTTTGTCTACAATGCAAAAGGAAGGATTCTGTGCATGAATGTTAGATGATTGGAAGGCGGTGAGTGAGGAGAGGTGATTAGGAAGATGTCGGAAGAAAAGCCCTAGAATGGCCTAATTTATACTTCTCTCCTCCTTTCTCCTCTGTTTTACCAGTGATAATGTATGATGCTCTTTTTCTTTGATTAATCCTTGTATGAACATCTTCTAATCAAGAAGCATAGTAACATACCGTATATGTGGAAAATAAAACAGAAATAGAGAGGAAAGAATTAAAGAGGGCCAAGATGGTTTCTTCTTGGTGACCCAAATTCTTCATGAATCATTCATGACTTGCCTACTGGATTCCATCTTCCATGTTCCACATCCCACTGTTGATGTTTTTATATTTACAATATAAAGAGTACATTGTATTACAAGAGTTGGCAATCACAATTACATTAGATTACTCTAAAAGGTGATTAGTCTAATTTATAGAAGACACATCTATCAGCAGTTATTAGTGACATGTCCAGAAGTTATGCCATTGAGTATCAGATGGAGGACAGTACTACTATTTTTATGCCCTATTTCCGAAATCATCTAATTTGCTAATGCTCCATTTTTCAATTTTATTTGCTCCTAGAAAGTGTAGAAAGATTTGATTTAAATGTTCTTAAATTTTACAAGTTGCTTTAATAATAACATAGAAAGAGGAGTGTAAATAGTTCAGATAAAGATCAACTTTGGGGAAAAAATATTCCTGGTCTCAATGGTTTCATTGTGTTTCCTACTATATTTGTGTTTGAATACAAGAAAGCAAAGACATGTTTTTTTCTCTCAGATTGTAAGTAAAAATAAGCTTTATTATTAAAAGAGAAGAAAAAAAACTGATTTCAGCTCTTCTTGCTGAAAACCTCCAAAAAACTACCTTTTGGGTATAATAGGATGGATTTGTTTGACCTTCTTGACAATGTGTCATTTTCAGCAAAATGAAGTATGATATTTAATTGAATAAGTGTTTGTTTATGTGATATTTCATTGAATCAGTGTTTGTGAAAGTGAGATCTCCATGGAGATACTCTAAATCTGTTGTTCAAGATACTGACAATGCAACCTATAAATGTCTATTCAGCATTGAAGTCACATAGAATTCAGTCAGTCTTGCTCCATAAGTTCATTAAGCAAAGTTTGCCATCTGAAAATCATGATATGTTTGATATTTCAGATATCAATTTCATGAAATACACTAAATGCTGTTGTCAGCCATCCTGGCATGTGAACAACACATATGCAAAGAACATCAAGTCAATGCCAATCGCAAACTGAAGTTCATGTACACGCAGCTAATCTATGCATCTAGTCTTGAGTGAATGTTTAGAAGGATGCTGAAAATTTTAGAAAGATATTGATTTGTTATGAAACTATATTCCTTCTTCCCCACATGCACCTATCCTAATACAAAATGAACCATGGCGTGCTTAATAGGGTAAAGTAAGCTGGTTGCAGTTAAGCATTTTATGTGACTACTAGACAACCCATGGACTTTTGGGTCAGTCTTTTAGAGATATTGCCTTCCCTACACAGAGAAACAGAATGATTACTGGCAGGCAAAAAAATCAGTGGCAGTGACTTCCAACTTCCTGACTTCTCCATTGATGTTGCTTGTGGGAAGCTAGCAAGAAACTTTAAAAATCATTCTTTTTCCTCCTCGACTGAACTGCAGAACTGCCTGCCACTTTACTTGGGGAGGGTGAACAAACAAAGGGGTAGAATGTGAAAAAAACTGCACCCACACTCCCCATCCTGACATGTCCTCAAGTACCCCCAGGTAGGAAGAAGACTGTCAACTGTTGCCATGTTCCAGTTAGCCCTAACTTGCAAGCAGACATACAATTGCTCCCTCATCCTTCTTTTGCTGCCCACTGTCATTAAAAGATGTTAAAATTCAGCCTTGGTCACCAGCTGATTGGGGACAGAGGCCAGATGGAGGTAGGAAAGAGGATGGGGAAATGGATCTCTCATCTACTCTTGAACCATGCAACTTCCTGATTTCTTAGAAGCAGCCACAACTTTCCTAAATTTCATTCCCATGGTCCCAATATACTATAAGGCAGCCATTTGATTTGTCTTGATTCAATCATTGTTGCTCTATCTATACCTTCTATTTTCACTGAATTGAAGGTGACAAACAAAGAGACACGAGAGTTTTAGTATATGTAGGTATAACCTTTTGTACTTAAAACTGATCAGAGAGTGTTTAGTGACTACTTGAAACAGTATCAAATTCAAGAGAAAATACAGAAATTCAACAATAAGAATAAAATTATATTTCAAATGGCCGCCTTTTGATCTGATGTCTTGACATTTGTTGGTACTATCATTTGTAGAATTCCTAAGCAATAAATACTTGGGCAAAAACTTTTATTTCTTTATCACAAACTTGGACTGCAAAATAGAAATAACAAACATAACCTGACATATCTTTGTTTAATGAAATAATACCCAATAAAGGAGTTGTTCCATTGTATCATTTCCTTCCTAAGGACTTATCTAGATTTTGATGATTAGAGATGCCAACTATAATGAAAAACTACTTTAAATTATTTCCAGAAAAGAGAATATTTGTAATTGCAGCTTGTTATGCTTAAGTGAGGAAAAGTTGGATTCCCTCGCCTATATCAATATTGATATCAGACTAACTTTCCCAGAGTTGATGCTAGAAGTAGGTCAGCATCACTAACATAATACCTTCTCGTTTTTTGTATTTTTGTAAATTCTTTTACATAAAAGAAATGATTCAGTATTCTTAAAAATATATCCTTACTTGTCAACCAAAGAAAATCTAACAAGCGGGGAATGATTTTGGACATTGTATAATTTGTATAGAAAACCTGCTTTCTTGCAATAGTTTTGGAAGATGATCAGCTGATTAAAAGAGCTTGTTCCTTAAATAATTGTTTCCAGTTATAATATATAAACTTGATGCTTCAGAGCTGACAAAGTTTTGCTTGTTTTTCAAATTAATTATTCATTTGACCACCAGGTGGCCTCCCACACTGCATTGTGTATTGTATAGTTGGGTCCCGCTTTTTAAAACTTTCATAATGCAATAGTACTTATACAATACAAATGTCTATTGCCTAGTGGAATTTCTTTGTGGGTGTCATATTATAGAGTTTGCAATGTTAACATCAGGCTCTATGGCCCTTCTAAATTTACATCAATCTCCTATCCATGAAAGTTATCTGTTGTTGAATTAATGGTAGAAAATTGAATTCAGAAAAAGATTTTTAAAGATTATGGCATGGCTTAAATATGCTAGCTTTTTACTTAAGTACTTAATTGCTTTATCCAATGACACCTAACTTCTGCCAGTATCACTTTGTTCAGCTGATTAGATAAAATGCAAAGAACAAAATCAATATAATAGCAATTCCTCAAATGTCAGTATCTAATGCCAATCACGGTGGCCTGAAAAATTACATTTAATAGGCTCACAGTATTATCAGGGTAGCCTATTAATACTGTAGCTTCTCTGAAATATTTCTCTCTTGCTTTCATTTTTTTAAAATGTTGGACATGTTAATACTTTATACTATAAATCTGACTGAAAAAAATCTGTATGTAATCTGCACTGTACAGTGCAGTTTTGCAGATTTCAGTGTAATTTCTTCAGTTGTGGAGAATGACAGTCTAAAATAATGATGATTTAGGTTGATTTTCTCAGGTCACTTAATGGGGAAATGAGACACCTAGCATATACTGGTGGGATTCAAATAATTTAACAACTGGTTCTGTGCCCTAATGACCGGCTAGGTGGTAATGGCCAGGTGGGCGTGGCCAGGGTGGCTATGGCCTGGGTGTGGGACAGAACTCAGCCTTCTGCAGCACTGCCAGTCAAAATGGGGCGCAGGGGTTAATTACAAAATGTGCACTTTGCTTTGTGACATCTAAAGGAATGCTGGGAAACTGTATTTTAAAGAACATGTGAGGGAGGGGTGCAGAATAGCCCTTCTCTGCTGGAGGCTGTAGAGACCTGGCACCAATCAAAACACTTTTTGTGAAGCAACTGATCAAGCAACTGATCACCTCTCCTGTTCAACACCTATATGAAGCCGCTGGGTGAGATCATCCGTGGTTTTGGGGTGGA
>JAPKID020000120.1:0-22023 GCA_026931265.2 Tropidonophis doriae | reverse complement strand
TGTTATGTTATATTTCTCTGACCTACAAGTGCCTCTTTGATGTAAATGTAAGCAAGATGACTGAATGATCAAAATCAGTGTCAAAATGGCCAAAACACTCAATTTCAGTGGGGGTTGAATAATTTTGACCACAACTGTATATTTGTACTTTTAAAAAATAGATTTCTTTCTTTTTTTTCCTGCACACACTCAAAGGTTATATGCATAACCCCCATTTTCACTACCTGGTCCCTTCTAACAATGCTGTCTGAAGTCCAATCAGTTGACAACCACTGGAACGAATTCAAGTAGAGCGGTTTTGGGCTGAAGGTCTATTTGGGTCTCTGTAATTGTTGTCCAGCATTTTAACCATTATACATAATATGTAATATTTGTTCTTGGCCAGTGCATGTGAGTATAAACATTCATGCATTGGGTTACCCATTGTTTGAAAGGGGAAAAAAATAAGATCTGTGTGAAGCTCAAGAAGTAGTGTCACAGGAACAGGGATGGAAATCTGATTGGATGGAAGAACAGTGTAATGGAAAAACAGATGGAGATATGTGGCATGATTTTTAAATCAGGTCTGCAAAAATATTGATGATCCCTAGATGGCCACACAGTCATACAGAATACTGTAATTTTCTGCAGCCATCTAGAGGTTGCTTATATTTTTGCACCTCTGATCCGATAGCCCTATTGAGAACAAAAGCAGATTCTGTCAAAAACCACATGTAAATATCAGATGATAGGCTTGATTATCACCCACACCTCTGTTGATCAAGCAATATTATAGCCAGAGACAGTTTAAAAAATCCATGTGCCAATGGCACTATATTTATGAATGGCAAAAGCAATTTCAAAATAGTGAATGTCATTGAAAATGACAATACATAATTATCTTGTGTTTTTTTAAATCTCTGCTTCTATTGATGGAGAATTTTGTCTTGTCCCAACTCCCAAATCCTGGAATTGTGCTAGAAACATTAGATAAGCTAAACTGCAGAATTACTAGCACACCAACTTTAGAAAATAGAAGGCAATCAAAGATGGTCATATGGCCAGCATGACACAATGTCAAAGGCGCATGGAACGCTGTTACCTTCCCACCAAAGGTGGCTCTATTTTTCTACTTGCATTTTTTATGTGCTTTGGAACTGCTAGATTGTAGAAGCAGGGACAAGAAAGCGAGCTCACCCTGTTAGGTGATGCTAGGGACTTGAACCACCGACTGCTGACCGTTCTGATCGACAAGCTCTGCATCTTAGCCACTGAGCCACCATATATTATGAAGGTAATTAAAGTAGCACAACTTAAGCAGGTAAGACAGTAGCCCACACCTGAACTCATAACAATTTCAGTTCATAAGTTCATAACTAACAGATGACAATTAATTATTCAGTCAAGAATCAGTTTGATTAAGTGGACATGGAAATCTTGTTCTCCCATTACATCAAATACATTCTGTGATGTATCCCATCTGCTTCATTTATAAATAGTTAAGCCACAGTAGTGTATGAAGAGATGGATTTCAATTTCTACTTATATATGAGTTCAACAATTATTTCAAGTATGGTTTTCCACATATGCATTGTAGATTTTGGGCTAATGCCCAATAAAATATTCCTGTTTTGTGAACATTTGTTTTAGTATTCTATTTTAAAAAGTTATAGTATTAATTTCAGCTTCAAAACACTTCAAGTAGCTTCACAGGACAAAATATAAAATATAATTAGCAATCTGCAAAATAAAGGGGTAAAGCTTTAATTATTAAAAGTTGGGAAGAATAAAAAGATACTAATCTGGTACAAATATCTTTATTTTCAGGTGTCTCCAGACATAGTATCTCCAAAAAGGCATCTGCTATAGGTCATCATTTTCTGCCAAAATTTTCAGCTGTAAATATTTGTAAGAGTTCAAGGAAATAGTTTTTTAAAACATTGATTCACATTCAACATGGAAATGCCAATTGATTTATAGTTCAAAGTTCAAACAGTAATATGGTTAAACAAACTGGAACCCAATTAAGATTTTAATTTCTGATTGGTAAGCATAAATAATAATTTTGAACTTATGTGGAAGCTCATGGGCTTTATCTTCTTCCACTGATTCATTTCTGCATGAGCCAAGTCATTCCTAAATTCCGCTAATTCATTGAAGAGATGTTGCCAAAATTTTCTTAATTGTTCATTCCTGCATGTAATTATCAACATAACTATAAAAAAGAGGATACATAAGCTATAAGATATCTATACAGTTGGGAACAGAAGAAGCTTATTCTGAGATTATTATTCCAATGCTGAGGTTTCTACTGTATCCTGTCAGTGCTGTTTAATAGAAATTTTCCAGTGTTTCAGACTGGAGTTTTTCCAATCCCACCTGGAGATAGGAACAGAACATGGGATTTTCCACACTGAATGTATGTGCTCTACTCAACTCAGTAGACTGATCTGTGTGCATCCCCAAATGCACTCACCAATAGTTTTCTTGTTTCCAAGATGTGCTGGGATTACCACTATGGACCCAAACTCTGACTCTTGTCATGTCTCAAAATGAAAACAGAGTTTGGCATTGGTTGAGGATCAGAACTTCAAAGTCAGATGCCATTACAGAGCACACTGGAAACTAAAGCTAAGTTTGTAACCAAGTTTGAAATTATCTCAATTAGTCTATATCATCAATCCATGATGAGGCTAGGCATTATGATAGCCTTAGTCTATATACTGGCTAGCAAAGCTACCAAAAAAATTCTTAAAGAATTATAAGAAATGACATTTGGTTCCAGGGAAACAAAAGAGAATTTGTGGAGCTGTAGTGTGGTGCAGTGATTAAGTTGTTTGACTAGAATTGAGGAGACCCATCTTCAGCTCTACCTGTGCTGGAGATTTTAAGCTAGTAATTCAGAACAGTACTTCAGAGTATGAGTAAGGTA
The DNA here is from genome assembly GCA_026931265.2 of Tropidonophis doriae. NCBI lineage: Eukaryota > Metazoa > Chordata > Lepidosauria > Squamata > Natricidae > Tropidonophis > Tropidonophis doriae. Next base: position 19,112 of record JAPKID020000120.1, on the reverse strand, counting down.
TGAGTAAGAACCATGGTATTGCAGGCTACTTCTGCGAACTGTTGATTGCCAGCAGTCTTGCAGGTTCAAGTCCCACCAGCTAAGGGTTGAATCATCCTTCCATTCTTCCAGTCAGTAAAACCGCTTAGGGAGGGCTGTAAAAGCACTGCGAAGTGGTATATAAATCTAAGTGCTATTGCTAGTATGTTGTAGGGCAGTGATGGCGAACTTTTTTGATACCGAGTACCCAAATGTGAACGCACATGCATGTGTGTGCATATGCACACATGTGCGTACCAGAGCACCAGAGCACTAGAAACCCAAAGTTCAGCTGTCTGGTGCACATGTGCATGCCAGCCTGCTGGTTTTGGGTTTCTGGCATGTATATGCACGCTACCCAGCTGGTCTTCATGCATGTTAGAGCACCAGAAACCCAAAGATTAGCTTGCCTGTACGTGCATGCCAGATTTTGGGCCATTTTTGGCTGTTTTTTTGGCTGTTTTTTTGCTGTTTCAGGCCATTTTGGGGCTGATTGGCTCAAAAAATGGCCTAGAAAACAGCTTGTTTTCAGGCTGTTTTCTGGTGCTCTGGCGCCCATGAAGACCAGCTGGCCAGCACGCATTTGTGCAATGGAAACCAGAAGAGCACCTGGCGATGGTGCATGTATCCATTGAGAGAGCTCTGCATGACACCTCTGGCACACATGTCATAGGTTCGCCATTACGGTTTTAGGGGCAACAATGAGCAGAAGGAGTGCTATGAACACCATACCGAGTTCCTGAAGGAAAAGAAGCATATCATTCTAGAAAATATATAAATAAAATAATAAAACAAAATCAAATTAATTGTTCATTGGAGAATGCTGGCCTGTTTTTCTAATATCCTATCCCAAAGATATTTGAAACTGATTTCACATATGGGCCAAATGGTTTAGCATGCCTCATTAAGTCAAAGACAAAGGCTGCTTTTAAAAGGAAGGGAAACCTTCTGAAGTTGCAAGGTCTGTATTATAGTAAGAAGAAAGAAAAGGCTTTTGTGGAAGATAACATACCTACAAAGCAATGTCAAATAGAAGAAAACGTATGAAGCTAAGGGCTGAAATGCTGGGCTCGTTTTCTTTTGCAGGCATTTCATTACCATTTTTGCTTTGAAACATTTGCAAGGAAGCACACAAGCTCAGACCCCACCCCCCAAGAGCCCAACAATGTCAAATGCTACATAGCCATTTTCTGAAACTAGGAGAAGAAAACTATGGATAGATTTTTCTTGACAGTAAAATGAAGGGAAGCGTAAGAATAAAAACCAAATTCCCTTGTGGGCAAAACATTTTAAGTAAAAATCCAAAGGATCAATTTCTTGATTAAGCAAACTTACTCAAAAGCCTTGGCTTGCCTTTTAACCAAAATCTGAAGGGTTATTATCCCTATGCCAGGATATTAATGAAAGTGCTCGTTCCAATGACAAAAGAAAGACGCCCATCCCAACCGAAATTTTCATAAAAAACTGGAGAACATGAAGTTGATTTTAAGACATTCTCCAGCAATTTGTTTCCTTTTGTGGTAGTGGGAGGGTCGGGGAGAGGAAGGTGGAAGCCGCTCCCACCATCCTCCTCCCTCTTTTTGGGGTCTATGAGCATGTGTGACTTCACCGTCCTTTGATTTGGAAGCAAGCTGATTGGCTGGAAACGATTCAACACATCCAGCCGGGCAAAAGCTTTGTCTGAGTTGAAGTGAAGTTCCACCGATTTTTTTTTTTTTTTAGACGGGAGTCAGCAATCTGGGTTTACTTAGTCGCCAGAAGCGGAGGAGAGCGAGCGTTTCAGAAGGTCTCTCCGGGAAGGAACCGCGCCGCCGCGCAGCCTCGGCTCCCTTCCCTTCGACCCTCGGTGAATAATAGCTGCAGCGGAAGGAAGAAGCCTTGATGTGCAAACCTCTCCGACGAGAAGAAGCGGAGGAATCCGAGCCGGCTTGCCTACGGGATGTATATCGGGAGCTCGGGCGCCGCGGTCTCGCTGTAAGGCAACTTTTCCTGAGCGGCTGGGACGTGGCATCCGTTTCAGAAGGAAGGTTTGCAAGCGCGGGTCTCCCCCCCACGTTTCCTCCCCTTGCTCCCAAGAACCAAATGGACGTTTGGGTTGGAGGGATCGGGATTGTAAGTTAAGCGAATTGCCTCGTAACTTGTTGGGGCAGAAAGAAGCTCGGGGAGCCTGTGCCGCGATGCCGCGTTTGGGTCGAAAAATGCACTTGACGCTTCTCTTTGCACTGGCGACCGTCATGTCCTGCTGGGAAGGCGCAGCGGGCAAAAATCTGAAATACAGGATCTACGAGGAGCAGAGGGTGGGCTCGGTCATTGCCCGGCTTTCCGAAGATGTCGCCGACGTTTTGTATAGGTTGCCTAATCCTTCTTCGGTGCGGTTCCGAGCCATGCAGAGGGGGAATTCTCCCTTGTTGCTGGTTCGGGAGGACAACGGAGAGATCAGCATTGGGGCTAAAATTGACCGGGAGCAACTCTGCCAGAAGAACTTAAACTGTTCCATAGAGTTTGACGTGATCACTCTGCCGACTGAACATCTGCAGCTTTTCCATGTCGAGGTCGAAGTGTTGGATATTAATGACAATTCGCCTCAGTTCTCCAGAGCTCTTATTCCGCTTGAAATCTCGGAGAGTGCCGCCGTAGGCACGCGGATTCCTTTGGATAGCGCTTTTGATCCCGACGTTGGGGAAAATTCCCTCTACACGTACTCGCTTTCGGCCAACGATTTCTTTACCGTTGAAGTTAGAACAAGGACAGATGGAGCCAAATATGCAGAGTTGATTGTGGTGCGGGAACTGGACCGGGAGCTGAAATCAAGCTACGAACTCCAACTGACTGCCTCTGATAATGGTGTGCCTCAGAGAAGTGGATCATCTCTCCTGAAAATCAGCATTTCAGATTCTAATGACAATAGTCCCGTTTTTGAACAACAGACATACATTATTCAACTTTTAGAAAATTCACATGTTGGCACGTTACTTATTGACCTCAATGCTACTGATCCAGATGAAGGTGCTAATGGCAAAGTTGTCTACTCCTTTAGTAGTCACGTGTCCCCCAAAATTATAGAGACTTTTAAAATGGACTCTGAAAGGGGTCAACTAACTCTTCTCAAACCAGTGGATTATGAGATCACCAAATCCTATGAAATTGATGCTCAGGCACAAGATTTGGGTCCAAATTCAATCCCAGCTCACTGCAAAATCATTATTAAGGTTGTTGATGTGAATGACAACAAGCCTGAAATCAATTTAAACCTGATGTCTCTAGGAAAAGAAGAAATTGCCTACATTTCTGAAAAGGCATCCATAGAGACTTTTGTGGCCCTTGTTAGGGTGCAAGACAAAGATTCTGGACTGAATGGAGAAGTGGTTTGCAAGCTTCATGGACATGGACACTTCAAACTTCAGAAGACCTACGAGAATAACTATTTAATATTAACAAATACTACTTTGGATCGAGAAAAGCGATCTGAGTACAGCCTGACAGTCATAGCAGAAGACAAAGGAACTCCAAGTCTTTCTACAGTGAAACATTTTACTGTCCAGATCATTGATGAAAATGACAACCCACCCCAATTTCAGACAAATAGATATGAAATTGTAATCTTGGAAAATAATTCTCCGGGTGCATATATCACCTCTGTTACAGCAACTGATCCAGATCTGGGAGATAATGGGCAGGTGACCTACACTATCTTGGAGACACTGTCTATTTTGGGTAGTTCCATAACTACATATGTGACCATTGATCCCTCTAATGGAGCCATCTATGCCCTTAGGACTTTTGATCACGAGGAAGTAAACCAGATAGTCTTTATGGTCCAAGCTAGAGATGGAGGGAGTCAACAGTTGGCTAGCAATACAACAGTGGTACTAACTATTATTGATGAAAATGATAATGCTCCTTTGATTGTGGGGCCTGCACTGCACAACAATACAGCAGAGATTTCAATCCCTAAGGAAGTTGACAATAACTATTGCATCACTAGGATAAGAGCCATAGATAGAGACTCAGGGGTTAATGCAGAGCTAAGCTGCTCATTAGCAACTAGTAGTGAAGAAGGCCTCTTTGTGATGGATCCACAGACATGTGACATTTGTTTTAATGCTAGTATTGAATCTGTTATATCAACAGAATGGGAACTTACAGTGGTTGTTAGGGACAAAGGAAGCCCTCAACTGAGTACCAAAGCACTTCTGAAATGCAGTATTGTTAAAAATATTTATCAACTTTCATCTACAGAAGCAACATACCCAAGCCAACCTCCTCTAGATATTTCCATGATCACAATAATATCCTTAGGAGCAATATGTGCAGTTTTGTTGGTGGTCATGGTCGTCTTTGCTACAATGTGTAATCGTGAGAAGAAAGACACCCGGTCTTATAACTGTCGTGTTGCAGAATCCACATACCAGCATCATCCTAAAAGGCCATCAAGACAAATTCACAAAGGGGACATTACATTAGTGCCTACCATTAATGGTACTTTACCAATCAGATCCCACCATAAAGCTTCACCTTCATCATCTCCAACCCTGGAAAGAGGGCAAATGAGCAGTCGACAAAGCCATCACAGTCATCAGTCTTTAAATAGTCTGGTGACCATCTCATCAAATCATGTGCCTGAGAATTTCTCTCTTGAGCTCACTCATGCTACTCCTGCTGTTGAGGTAAGATCATACAGTTTGCTTTAATTAAAAGTCATTCACATAAATAAGCAAATCCTATGTCTATTTACTATAATAAATTACAATGTATCATTTCAGTTATTATATATGATGACTGTACACACCTGTATTTACTATATGTATTTATACATATCCAGAAATTCATTGGGAATATACATTCATTGCAGTTTTCCAAGTGTGTGTACACACACACACACACACACACACACAAACACACACACACACACAGAGTATTGGTTGGATAACATTTTCATTTCTTATTACACTACTTGGATAATAATATAACAATATCATGGAATACCAGCTGTGAGTATGATTTTAATTTCTGTACAAATCATAAAAGCCATGAATAATAGGGTGGCTAGATCTTGCTATTCTTCTGTCCAAATTTCAGATGACCACTAGATGGGAGCAAAGCACATCATTTTGTTGTACCTAGTGGTGATCCAGAGTTTTGCAATCTATATCTATTACCTTAATTTGTAGTAATTGGTGAAATATTAATTACATTGATTAAAATTTAGTTACTATTGATATGATATGAACTGAATTTAATAGCTTACCAGTAACATTACTTGAGTTAATTAAATATATTTTAGAATTAGTCCTTAGAAATCATTCCAGGATGTAAAAATCACATTTCTTTTATGCTTCAGTATTTCAATATACTTCTAATGTATATGAATATTTAAAGGGGACAAAAGAATGAAGAAATATATTACTAACACTAATTAAGTTTTAACTAGATTGTTCTAACAGCTTGTGTCAACTGTGCATGCAAATTTTTAATGAATGTGTTTAAGGCCTTTGAGCCATAGCTCAGAGCAGTTAAATGTAGCTAATTTTTCACTGACTTCAATGGAATTAAAACTATTTAGAACCAAACATTTGAATTTAACTAGCTTAAGGTTCAGAGTTAAGCTTTTTATATGCTTTGGATCATGAGGCTAAGGTACAAGGCTAAAGTATATTTAATACACTGAGATGTTTATAACTGTCTTTTATATTGGAGTAAATTCTGTTTCTTTCTTCTGACAAGATTATTTTAACAGACAGTTTTATGGGTTTTTTTTTTTTTAAAGTGAGTAATATACATAGATTTTATTTGACAGTTATATGGATAACCTTTGCAAAGATTATTTTTTTCCCTTTCTGTTATGTGTTTCATAACAGGTATCTCAGCTTCTCTCCATGCTTCATCAAGGCCAATATCAGCCAAGGCCAAGTTTTCGAGGGAACAAGTATTCCAGAAGCTACAGGTAAGGATTTTCTTTGGTCAAAGTTCAGAGAAACATTATCAGAGGATGTAGGCTTAGGTCATGAGCTAATGAAGCTCAGTTCAATCAACATGTCTCTTTTGTTTATCACAGGTATGCCCTTCAAGATATGGATAAGTTCAGCCTGAAAGACAGTGGCCGTGGTGACAGTGAAGCAGGAGACAGTGATTATGATTTAGGGAGAGATTCTCCTATTGACAGACTTCTTGGAGAAGGATTCAGTGATCTTTTTCTTACAGATGGGAGAATTCCTGCAGGTAAAAATTCAGTGAAAATTAAACAGTTTATTTTCAGCATTCTCAGACAATAATACATAGACAAATGTGTACTGGTAAACTCTTATCTTCTTTTTCCCTTTGTACTGAACAATACCTAGAACTTTCTCAAGATCTTAAAAGCAATAAATATTTGCCATATGAAGGCTTAAAAGTTTGTCTGAAATTTAATAGTCATAACTCTCTGGAATATATTTTAATCCCTTGAACTCTCTCTTCAAATTTTCCCTGAAATGAATAAGTCTAAGACACTATCAAATGTTAATGGCAAATAGATATTGTTTGCTGTTAATGTTAACGGCAAGTAGTTTACCACAATGCTTGGACTACAACACTGTTTTAAGCACAATACTGACTGCTAAATCACAATTAAGGAATTCATGTCTATGCTTGACTATGCTTGACTGGGTGTGGCCAAAATAATTGGCTTTTTGGGGGAAGCTGGAGTTTTGGAATGTTAAATACATTTTACTTCTCAAATTCCTTGCCCATGACAAAGTGAACGTCCCTAGCACAATTTGAGGCAAAATAAAAATAAGAAGGGATTGCAAACTAATATCTCAGTTGTAAAAGAAACCACTATTAGAGCTGTAAACCTTACAATGGGAATCATGTTACTTTGCTTTCAAAGTGAGTATAAACCAATCTTGATTGATTAATTAGTTATTGTTACTAAATTGATGGTAATCAAGTAGATTGCTTATGAATGTTTTGGTTCATAGAAACCAAATTAAAGGTTACAGATATATACAGGGTTATATCATGATAATTTTTACTGTATATTTTAAGAACACTAAATATTTTGGTAGACTCTCAGGGGTAAAATATAACATTATCTAACTAAGATATTGATACTAATAAGGGAGCCATTTCTTATAGCTACATTTTTGTTTCATCTTACAGATATTATACTTATTTAAATCTAGTGGTAAAGCCAATTTTTAGTGTAGCTATTTGTATTCACACTAATACCATGCTCTTCTTCAAATGTTAGCTTTTCAAATGTGAGGGCATAAGGCCATCATTATAGGCTTGCTGGTTCATACCAATGTCTACCTGAGTACAGCATCTGTTTCTCATAGCTAGATTCACAAGTCAGGTGCTTACAAGCAGGAGATACGCACATGCAGATTTTCTACTATTGTTCCTCTGCAACTGCATGGGGAATATGGATTCCAATCCAGACCTAATGATAAATCTTTAAGACTGACAAAACATGATGGACCTATCTTCTATAAGTCTGTTGTTTTGTTGTTGTTAGTTGTGAAGTCGTGTCTGACCTATCATGACCCTATGGACAATGTTCTTCCAGGCCTTCATGTTCTCTACCATCCTCTGGAGTCCATTTAAGCTCACACCTATTGCTTCAGTAACTTCATCCAGCCACCTCATTCCTTGTTGTCCCCTTCTTCTTTTCCCCTTAATCTTTCCCAGCATTAGACTCTTTTCCAGTGAGTCCTTCCTTCTCATTAAGTGTCCAAAGTACTTGAGTTTCATCTTCAGCATCTGGCCTTCTGAAGAGTAATAAGGATTGATTTTCTCTAGGATTGACTGGTTTAATCACCTTGCAGTCCAAGGGACTTGCAGGAGTCTTCTACAGCACCATAGTTCCAGGGACTAAATTCTTTGGTGCTCAGCCTTTCTTATGGTCCAACTTTCACAGCTTTCATAAATTCCATAAATATATCCAACCCCTTTTTCAAATCATTCAAATCATTGGCCCTTGCTGTGTATTATGATAAGTTTAACCAGAATCATGCACTGGAGTTCATAAAGCAAATCTCTGTTTATTTACAGTTGGAAAAAAAATGCAAAGGTCTTAGTTTTAGTTAAGCATTCATAAATTGGGTAAATGCAGTGTCAAATACATCCCTTAGCCAAGGGCTAAGCTTCTCTCAACTAAATTTCCATCACGGGTTTGTTCTCACAGGAAGAAATGGAGAAGGGACTGCTACCTTGCACTTTACACACCTGGAAGAAAGAGTACAATAAGTGCTTATCAAACAAAGCTTACTAGTAAATTCTAAAACACAGCCATTTAAACTTGTTCTATAAAAATCTATACCAAGCATAATAGCAATAGCAAAAGCTCTTACAGTATATACCACTTCATAATTACAGAGTCAACATAATGCCCCCAATAATCTGGATCCTCATTTTACTAAACTCAGAAAGATAGAAGGCTGAGTCAACCTTGAGTTGATCAGGATCGAACCAATGGCAGTTGGCAGAATTATCTTGTAATACTATATTCTAATCACTGCGCCACTATGGTTCAAAACTGAAGCAGTTATAAAAAAATTAAGTACATATTCTCAATTTGATAAGTAATATCTGATACATGGAGTTCTATATTCTGTAGATCTATAATCCAAATCAAACTGGAATGCAACAAAATGATTTATGAAAATTAATGGCAGGAGTTGATGCCACATTGCTCTCTTACTGTCACTATTTAAGAAAAAAATCATTTCACAACTTAGACTCATGAAGTTGATCAAGAACTTTAGTTTTCAATGTATTAAAAACTGGGGAATCTTTACAATTAGGCTGTTTTATTCTTTTCTGGGTAGTAAAAAGACATTTACAGCAAAAGTTATGATAAAAATATTTGAAATAAGATATAAACAAGCCAGATAATAATCTTTCGTATAATTATAGTACTAAAGTAGCACAAACATGAGCCAATATTTTTCTACTTTAAAATTCCAAATATAATCAAATAAATAATTAAACCCATGATTAGACTGGATTTATACTTTATTTCATTTTAAAGGAAAATTAAATGAATTTTAGCTTTTGTTCTTATCTTCACATAGCTCTTTGGAATATGTTCAGAATGCCAGCCAAAGGCCAAACTTTTGACAAAATTAAGCCCTACTATTCTAAGATTCAGTGAAAGACTGAAGTACTGATTTAGTGAAATCAGTACTTCACTAAAGTACACATACATATACATACATATACATACATATACATACATATACATACATACATACATATACACATGTATGTATATTCTGCTATATTTGTTCAAACTACTTTTAAACTAAGGTTTTAAACAGACAAGAGTTAATACCTTGAATTGTGCCTGAAATCTTGCAGGTTTTAACATCTGGTTTCATTTTGCTTTCAGCAATGAGATTATGCACAGAGGAATGCAGAGTCCTGGGGCATTCTGACCAGTGCTGGATGCCACCCCTGCCTTCCCCATCTTCTGATTATAGAAGCAATATGTTTATACCAGGGGAAGAATTTCAGCCTCAGCAAAGCCAGCCACCACAGGAGGAGGAGGATCATCAGGAGGTTGAATCATCTGAAAAGAAAAAGAGCTTTTCAACTTTTGGCAAAGACAATCAGAATATGGAAGAAGCAGCTGACATATGTACCTCATCTTTACTCTCTGAAATGAACAGTGTCTTCCAACGTCTCTTGCCTCCTTCATTGGATGCTTACACAGAGTGTAATGAAATAGAGCCTCCCAGCTCACTAGAGCGCAGGAAAGGACATTTGCCAGCCAAGGCAGTAAGCTATCCACAAGGGGTGGCAGCCTGGGCAGCCAGTACTCATTTTCAAAACCCTGCAAACAGCACTGGGCTTCCTTTGGGAACTCATTCAGGTGCCCAGCCCTCTTCAAAATGGCTACCTGCCATGGAGGAAATTCCAGAGAACTATGAAGAAGATGAGTTTGACAATGTACTTAACCACCTCAGTGATGGTAAACACGAACTCATGGATGCTAGTGAACTGGTGGCAGAAATTAACAAGCTGCTACATGACGTCCGGCAGAACTAGAGTGTCTTATTTCATAGCATCTTAATTTTCCATATTTTTGGAAAATGAAGAGATGGGAACCCATAATGAAAAGAACTGGCATTGCCAATTAGTTACATTTATCATAAATGTGTCTGTGTATGTTGAATTTTAAAATACTGTATTTTCATATGTACACAATGCAAGTGTGATTATCTTTAACTGTATTTTAAAAATACATTTGTATCTTATATTTATGCATAATTTAACAAATAAATTTTATTTTTGTACTCCCATGGCAAGCATGTTTTCCTACATATAAACAACTGACACCATTTGTGTCAACGTACAGTATTTCTATCACAAGTGTATAAATACCCCAAAGCTAGGGGATGCCATTTTCCATGGGTTTTTCCACAAGCATTTAATGTTATGATGCAAAATTGAATCAATTGAAATTTTATCCAAATGGAAATTTCAATAATTAATGATCTAAGATCTTATTGCAATGTTTCAATTCTTGTAATAAAGAGTTGTCAACTTTCTGGAAGCCTAGAATTTTTTACTTTTTTATTTTCAAATCTGGATAATTAAAAAGGAAAGATGTACATTATTCTGATTGTAAATCATAGCCTAATTTCCAAATATTCAAATAATTCCAGGAATGGAATTGTGTATATTTTACATTTGTGTTGTATTTAATTTAATTTAATTTAATTTAGCATATAGATTGGAATTGGTCCACTGAAATCAATTGTACAGCTCTGTTCCCTTTCGTATATTGGGCTAAATTTCCTTCCACTCTAGCCATGCAGTGTGGCCTGATTTTTGTTTTGCTTTGTTTAATGTTTACATCTGTTCTGTTATTGAAGCATGAGGTATAAATGATGCTAATATACATTTTTAACTAGCATTCAGTCTGACAGAGTTGACAGACATAATTGTCTTTCAGAAAAATCAAAAATTTAAAACTAACAAAGTTACCCTACACATATGTTTCAAGTTAATAGGCTCTTTCCAAATAAATAAACATTCCTTTTGCAATAATAAGCTCTTCAAAATATATATACTATATTTCTCACAGGAAACCTTTGGTCAAGCAAGCCAGTTGCTGATTCAACTAACATTTAAACCTGCAACAGCTAGCATTGACAACTGGCTAGAAAAATGATGATATGCCCAAATGATTGTGGAAAAGCATGGCTTTTTGACTGATTGTTTTCTTTCAGTGTGATACATTATGCAGGATGAAATAGAACTAGACAACTGCTTTTGGCATTGTGAGAAGGTAAAATATTATCAGCAGTTGATTTACTTTTATAATTGTATTTTTCACAATGGTGAAGATCCTTCTAGTTCACTAGTTGTTAAACGGGTCGAATATCCCAAGGAAGGTAATCTGGGATTATCCTGCGGCAATGATGCAATTTGTGATTTTTGGTTGTTTGTTTGTGTACCAAGGATCATTTTGGGATTGGTACTTGGGAAAACTTCCCTAAAAAAATTTTTTTTTGGGGGGGGGGGGTTGTTAGAAGAGAATAATGACATGCCACATCATGAAAGGCACAAATAAGTCAAAAGTTTTAAAATGATTGGACTTCAATATTCTGCTCCAAGTATCAAAATAACATTACTGATTTGGACGGTTCATATATAGTGCCATTTTCTGCTCTACTTCAGGCAGCGACCGGTCTTGGATCAGCCTTGAAATTTTGCATAAATCAGTTTACCCTTATTTTTAATCTATTTATATATACACATATGAAGTGAAGAGTCTAGCTCAAAGCCACCTGTGAATATGAATAGGAGAGGGTTACATCTTTTCCTTCAACTAATTTCCTTCACATAGTTCTATTTTGAAAGAGGCCCGTGAATGTTCTCATGTGTATTTAATGTCACATGAGAACATGGATGTCAATCTATGCCATGTAGTTAATATAATCCAGAGATACACAGCAAAGTTTTCTGGCTACATGTGGAACACAGATCAAAAAGCTAGAGTTGTGGTCAAATTATTAAATTCATGAAGATTCCCATATTAAATGTGTTCCATTTGTTGATTTGGTTTTAATTAATTTTATTTATGACATGTCATTACTGTTGTTACCACATCCTCTTATTTGATCTGTCTCAGCCAATTTCTAGTGTAACCTCATCTAGAAAAAAGCTGTAGCAGCTGTAGATAACCTGATATCGTATCCCTTAAGGATTTTCTGGTTTGTTGTTATAAACATTAGGGTTGATAAGAATAATTGGCCTCCTTGTTTCTCTTGTGTACTATTTGGGTACACTGTTCAATATAAATATCTCTAAGCTTTGAATTTGAAACTAGAAACTATACACGTGTACATGTTAATTCTACAAATGAGTTAAACTCCATACCTTTCTAGAAACCATCTTCAGCTTGCAGCTTCCTTTGTGGTGTTATGAAGAGAAATTCAGGGTGCCAGACAATGATATTTTTATCCTTCTGCATAATTTTGCTCAACTTTATTTCTAGAACCAGCAAAACCAATGCTTTTCAGCAGAGCCAAGTATGTAAGAATTTATCCCTCTGCAAAGAAATGATAGAGGAAAAGTATCAAGACTAAAAGCCTTTTTTTCATTTTGAGCTTCAAAGCAATTTTCCACACTCATATCATTGTAGAGATAAGCACCCGAGTTGTTGGAAAGGCAGGATAGCCAAAACCTTCTAGGGAATTAAATGGTATTGGAAGAGTTATTTATCTACCAAAGGGAGAGAAACTTCTACCTTTTCCTCCTCCTCCTCTGAAAATTATATCTGCAGTAATAAGTTGAAAATGAGATTCAGGAGTTACAGTTGAGATGTGACTGAGAAAATTACATTTGAATGAATTTCAATAAATATATTAAGCTTTTAAATAGCATTTGGGAACTAGGCAAGGAATCACTAAGCAAAGAAGGAAATGGCTGCATTTTTCATAAGCATCCAGCTTTGCAGCATATTGGAGAATGAAATAAACGCAGCAGGGATTCAGTGGCAATTTTCAACTATGTAAAAGATAGAAAACATCAAGGAGGAAAGATGCCAGCAGTAAAATGTAGGTATGTGCAGTCACCCATCAACCTCAAAACACAAAGGAGAATTGAGACAAGCCATCATTTTGCCAGCAACTAGACCAATACTAGAGCACAAACTGGCTCAGTGAAGCTATACCAGCATGAAATGCATACTGCTTCATTGATGTTCCCTATTCTGTCACTAATGTCTCTAGATTTTCAGCAAGCTAATGCATGCTGAAATCTAACAGATTTATGCATGTGAGCTTGACCTTGTGAATATGTCAAATAAGGGGGAAACTTTAATATCAGTACCAATTCACCAAGAATGAATTAAGGCTAACTCACACATGACCTGGGAATATTATGAAGGCAATGTCATGGGAACATGATAGAAAATATATGTTGCCAAGTTTATGCTTGCACCTGATTAAACACAAGAGGCCTAGGTGCTTTTCATTCTAATACATCTAGCTCATTGTATGAGGTGAAGTCATTGTGGAATGGTATCTTAGAAACAAATAAACAGAAATATATACAGTATATTTTTTAGTAACCCCCTAAGTGACCAGGAAGGAGAAGCAAAGCAACTTCATGGAGTTAGAAAATTCTATGTAATGAATTCTTTTTTCCCCCTTTTCAGAAACTAAGAAAGAGAAACCAAATAGAAGTCGCTGCTTTTCTTGCCTTCTTGCTAAAGCTGACAAATGAATGGTTCACAGTGAAAGGGAGGGAAATGTATGTCAGTGGTAGAATTCAAAGTTTAGTACTACTGGTTCTGTGGGCATGGTTTGGTGGGCATGGCTTGGTGGGTGTGGCAGGAGAAGGATACTGCAAAATCACCATTCCCTCCACACTCATGGGGGAAAGATACTGTAAAATCTCCATTTCCATCCCACTCCAGGATACTATAAAATCTCCATTTCCATCCCATTCCAGGGGAAGGATACTGCAAAATCCCCATTCCTTCCCCACCCCACCAACTTGCTTTCCAGCTCTGTTCTCCTGTGTAGGCCAACAAAAGAAGACCCAGCTGATCAACTGGGACTCAGGAAACAGTGAATAGATTGAGAGCGGGGCCATCCAGAGGTGGTGTATGCTAGTTCTCCAAACTACTCAAAATTTCTGCTACCGGTTCTCCAGAACCTGTCAGAACTGGCTGAATACCATCTCTGCTATATGTTATTGGAATCATTATCCATAACTTGGTGTTTCTTTTGATCTTCCTGCATGGAAGCTATGAGGACTCAAACATATTGTAGGAAACAAAAAGACATTAATGACTGGTCACATAATATATGATCCCGAAGCTGAGCGTATGAAGATGACAGTTTAATAAATCAAACAATTCATCTTGAATATTGTGTGTGCCAAAATACACAGTGAATTAGCTAAAATTATAACCATACACCCCCTCGAAGTTATGACACTCAATTTCCAAAATCTAGGATACATGTTTTCTCTTCCCATGCTTATTTAGCTTTTCCAAGAATACATGTCAAAAATGCTTCCAGATATAAGAGAGTATATTGGATTACATTCAGTTTCCACAATTCACTGGGGATTAACAGCTGGAGATGTAAAATCTTTAAATCAGTTTGTGCCTAGAAGACAAACAGAAAAGATGCAACTTTTGTTTTAAACTAATATTGTCTCACTCAGATGGCACTAATTTAATAATGGTGATATCTGACCATTTCCAATGTATTATCAAATACTGTGACTATTTTCTCGAGCTGGAAGATGTAGTTTTTCCTTAAACACATTTCCATAGACTTCATGAAAAATCTACAGGTGCAAATGTCAACATACAATATTCATTAATTAAAACACAATAGCACTGATTCATATTAATGACCAGAATAAATAGACATACATACTGTACGTCAGATTTAAAGAAATTTCACAAAATGTGGTATTTTTCTTTTCTTTCAGGCATGAAGAAAGGAAGTGAAAGAACTTATTTCATGTCTGCTTACCATTTGGTATGGGATAGGGTGAACTAATCAAATGAATCCAAAGAGAAAACTAAATGAAACATATAAACATAAAAAGATAGGCAATGCAACCCAACATGCCTGGGAAATGTTTACTGGTACACAAAGCATCTAACTGTAATGTAAATTAAGGAAATATTGCCATGTAAGACAAGAAATCTTTGTGGTGAGACAATCTAGTGAACAAGACCATTGAAAAGTAGGTGTGCTTAACTATATTTCAAAGTGTATATAAGCTAGTCATAAACTTCCATGAGATGAAACTTTGATGTGTTCTAAGTGAGAAGATGCTGCATATTTCATGGCTTTGAAGGCTTTCACTCACCTATACATTTTTGGATTATTTAACTGGCAGGAAAGTGAACTGATCTTCCTTTCTTTTTGTAATTTATATATTTGGATATGTTTTATTTTGTATTCTTGAATATTTTTAAAATTGCTGTCTTTGATTCAGAGGTGGGTTGCTATCGGTTTGCACCAGTTCCTGTGAACTGGTAGTGGAAATTGCGACTGGGTCGCTGAACCCGTAGGGATGGCAGGCTTGCTATGCCTCCGAACCAGTTCCCTGGTTGCTGTGGCCTGTTTTTTTTTTTTGTTGACATTTTGAATGTCCTGCGCATGCACAGACCTATTTAGAGGCCACTGTGCATGTGCACGGAGCATGTGCGAATCGCGTGCATATCGGACTGGAAATAACACCAGCAGAAACCCACCCCTACTTTGATTAATATTCTTTGATTACCATCTTGGGTTTTTTATTACATTTTTATCCTGTCTTGAAATAAAGCCTTAAGTACTCATGCTATGTAAACATTGTTTCCAGATCCCAAAGAACTGATGATCCAAGCTGGCTGGGCTAGGACATAGCAATCCATCATGCAGACACCCAAGAAAACAATTTTTGCAGCTGAGAGTTGGTGCCGTTTAGATTCTCATAAGACATGCTTTTCATAAGTAGCTCATAGAAAAACGTTGGGTGGCAGATATGAACTGGCAAAGATGTAAGCACTGAAAATATTTAAGAAGGCCATGGGAAGAAGATACTTGGAAATGATGACTGACAGTTAAAATAGCTAACATAAACAATTCTACTGGCCGTTGAACATGGATTGTTGATTTCAGGCCAAGAAAGAGCAACTAATGATCTTTAAATGGATTAGGTTTTAAATGGATGTTTGCTTTGCTGAGAGCTCATTCATTTGTGAAACATTTGAAGTCTACGAAGCAGTTGAGTACCTGATCTGAGGAACAAAAGCAGGGGAGATGTGAAGCCTGATATATTCAACAGAAGGATTGATCTGACAGAAGACAAATTCTTTTGAGAATATAATGAGATTATACATTTGAATTTAAAAAGATGGGGATTAAAATGATATTTTCTTCTGTCTTTCAAACATAGCCTTTGAATTCTTACATGTACCTGTGGCAGTGCCCTTCTCAACTATGTCTGTCGAAAACTCATTGAGCCAATCTAAGCAAGGATTATTTCTGTCACACAATTCTGCTTACTGGTACATGTCTGTGAAAATGTTTCTTCAGTTGGTGCATAGATAGGAGGTGTTTTTATTCCAAGTATTACTAAAACTGAGAATCTCTGTGCCAAAAATTTCTGATATAAAATACCAACAAGTTTTCATGTTATGTGGTAAACCTTTGACATAAAATATATTTTACAATTTATTTATTTTTAAAAAAATGCTGTACTATTTCTAAGTATTGTCAATTCACCAATCCTTCTCCTTTGTCTAATTCTCTTTTAAACAATAAAGCCTGCATAAAAACTAATGTGAGATTATTTTGGTTAGATCTACTTATTCTTTCAGTTAAAATTAAAAATATAGTTCAAATAAGTTATATTGAAATTTGATGATGATGATGTCACAGTGAAGATTATGCCATGGAATATATATCCCGGCATCACGACATAGCCAGTTAGTTCCATCTCTGGCTATCGGGGGCGAGTTATTAGTTCCCACAGAGAGGGCCCGCACCTTGGGCATCCTCCTGGACTCTCGGCTATCCTTGGATGACCATATGACAGCAGTAGCCAGGGGGGCTTTTTATCAGGTTCACCTGATATGCCAGTTACGCCCCTTTCTGGAATTTTGATGCCCTATGCACAGTCACGCAAGCCCTCGTCATCTCCCGCCTGGACTACTGTAATGCTCTCTACATAGGGCTCCCCTTGAGGTGCACCCGGAGGCTCCAGTTAGTTCAGAATGCAGCCGCACGGGGGATTCTCGGAGTCTCAAGATACTCCCATATAACACCTCTCCTGCGTGAGCTGTACTGGCTGCCTGTGGCCTTGCGGGTGTGCTTCACGGTATTAGTGACCATCTTTAAAACGCTCCATGGCATAGATCCCGGTTATCTGCGGGACCTCCTCCTACCACGTACCTCCTTTTGACCTGTCTTCTCCCACAGGGAGGGCCTCCTGAAGGTGCCGTCGACCGGTCAATGCTGGCTGGCGACTCCCAGGGGAAGAGCCTTCTCTGTGGCAGGCCCCACCCTCTGGAATGACCTACCCTCCGACCTTTGTACAATCATGGACCTACGCCTCTTTTGCCGGGCATTAAAAGCACACTTTTTCATGTGGCCGGCCTGGCATAGTCTTTTATTATTGATTTTTAGTCAGAGTTTTAATTATGAATTTTAGCACTGGTTTTAAAATTGATTTAATTTATTTTTAACCATGTTTGATTGTATTTATGACTTCTGTTTTATTATTCCTGTGCACTGCCCTGAGTCCCATTGGGGAGAGAGGGCGGCATAGAAATATAATTAATTAAATAAATAAATAAATAAATATGTATGTATGTATGTATGTATGTATGTATGTATGTATGTATGTATTTATGTATGTATGTATGTAACAAGAGTTTGTTCAAAACCGATAATCTCTGAAAGTACTGCACTTATCACTTCCAAATTTTCACACAACATTCCTTTCAAGTACAGCACCAATGATATATATATAGATTGTGTAGATGTCACACCTGGGCCAGGAACATGCAATGGAAATGTAAAAAATTGTAAAAAAAAAAGATAGGTAGATGGATACAGAGAGAGCAGTGAGCCACAGGATGACATAATACAAAATGGCATAATACCTACTGTATTTCAAGGAGAAATGCAGTAGGTAGGTATGTAGGTAGGTAGGTACTTAGAGGGATAGAGAGAGTGAGAAATACAGTAGGCAAGTAGGTAGATAGGTAAAGGGATAGAGAGAGAGAAGGAGCAGTACAGTAGGTAAGTAGGTAGGTAGGTAGATAGGTAGAGGGATAGAGAGAGGGGGAGAAATACAGTAGGTAGGTAGATAGGCAGGTAGGTAATAGGATAGAGAGACAGAGGGAGACATACAGTAGGTAGGTAGGTGGATAGAGAGAGGGAGAAATACAGTAGGTAAGTAGGTAGATAGGTAGAGGGATAGAGAAGTAGGTAGGTAGGTAGGTAGAGGGATAGAGAGAGAGGGGGAAACTCCACCCTCGGGTTGTGTCCCCGATCGGCTAATATGTGTGTGTGTGTGTGTGTGTGTGAGAGAGAGAGAGAGAGAGAGAGAGAGAGAGGTTTTGAGCTTATAAATAAATAAACAAGGGAGACTAGGATAGATCTATTTCAAACCAGGGAAGTATTACATGTGAGGCAGTTGTAATTGCCACTAGACCACTGGTTCTTATCCTGATAAGCTGTGTTATAACACCCTGGTAAGCCCCAGTTAAGGGAGGAAGCATACTGTTTTCCTTTTCTGTCTTTCGGCTCATCACCAGAGATCATGCAGACAGAAAGCTATTCGTTTCGTTATATTTTGTTTCCATGTGTGTTAGATTTTGAGCTGATAAATAAATAAACAAGGTAGACTAGGATAGATCTATTTCGAGCTATTTAGCTTTCATCAGCTAGCCATACCCTTACTGGGATTCAAACCAGGGAAGTATTACATGTGAGGCATTTGTAATTGCCACTAGACCACTGGTTCTACTTCCAATCAGCTGTGCTAATATATATATATATATATATATATATATATTTGCTTTCGTAGATTTTCACGGGTGTAGGTATGCAGGTTTTGGTTTATTCGGGTCTTCT
>JAPKID020000119.1:0-22045 GCA_026931265.2 Tropidonophis doriae | reverse complement strand
GGAATTAGGTCAATGCAGAAGTTACAAGCTTTAAAATTGAATTTCATATTGTTAAGCTGTAGCGTATTTGCGCAAAGAGCATTTCTGCTGTTAAAAAGGCCTTTAAACAAAAAAAGCTAACATCTTCAGATTTCTGTTACTGTATTGCTTGGGCATTGTGTTGTGTGAACTTGCTAAAATTAGCTCACCCATTTGTCCAAACTTCATAACTTTGGCATACTAGTCTACAAACAGCTGAAAAGCCATCTCCCATGAAGTGAGTGGCATTTTAGGATCATTCCATACCACGCTAAAATTGCAATCAGAAGTCTTATTGTTACTTCAGCTGGTGCACACATATGTCTCCCCAAGTAGCTTGTGTCTTTTTCACAGTCCCCTACGAGGCACCTTGCAGCAGACAGTGCAATTATAGGCAAAGAGCAAGAAATGCAATCATATGTTCAAGCTGATGATTAAAAAGTGGATATTGTTTCTGTACAAAAGCATCAGCTGCAGAGTTTCAGACAGGATATGGCTGCTTGCCTTTGAAAAGGACTGATTCAGTTAAACACAGTCATCTTTCTGGAATGCTAATTAAGGAAAGAAGCAGAACAGATTTATTGCTGATGTAATCTTACAGCCAATGATATAGATATATATGAACTATGGAACAATAAAATGGAACAGCAATAGAATCAAAGCATTCTCATCTAAATGCTGCTTTGCAGCAACAATTCTATTAATACATTTTTATTTGGCAGCCAACATATTGTTCAAATGGTGAGACAAAGGCATGGGCAATGGTAATATAAGGGAACAACACTTTTTCATCTGCTGGTGAGCTTAGTCTTTGACCTAAAGCCTCTGGGTCACACAAAACCCACAAAGCAGAAGCCCTCTGACTATTGTCACCAATTTATACATCAATGTTTTTCAAACTTGGCAACTTTAAGATGTGTGGAACTCAGTTCTGGGAATTGAAGCCCACACATCTTAAAATTGCCAAGTATGAAAAACATTGTTATAGACCATAATGTGATAGAACGAGAATGTTATTTAATGCATGGCTGGAGAGTAATCCTAAATGCTAATTTAAAGTTGAATGTAAATGAAATAAAAAAATAATTTAAAAATCCCTGAATGCTTGATTTCCAGTCCAGTCCGCAAAAATCCTATATTGGTATGATGGTTTTTCTGCAAGCTTTGCTCAGTTTTCTAGATCTTGTCTGTGTGCAGGCCAATTTTGGGGAAATTCCTATATTTTGAAGGTTATTTCCATACCCCTCAACACCAGTTCCTGCCTCTGCTTATGGCATTACCTACAAAGGGGTTGCTTCGCTCTGAAAGGTGGTATGACATAAAGATGTCTGCAATAGGTGTTGCAGACTAGTTAAAAGCAGGTGTAAGTGTGATGGTCAAGTACAAGAGTGATTAAATGATCAACTTAATATAGAGGAAATACCTCTATTATACTTGGAAGGGCATACTACCAAGGTCTGAAAAATCACATAATTTGTATTTGTTAAGGAAGACTGTTGAATTCATTTGGACTGAAGGATGTATTTGAAATGAAAATGGTGTTGAAATTTAGTTCATTTTGAAACACTCTTAGCTTCCTGTTTTGTAACTTTCCAGAAGCCAAAACATCTGAGAACTGGTTTTTGTTTTTGGGTTTTTTTTTTTGTGGTAGGATATAAATATAAAGCAACTCATGACTTAAAAAAAAAAAATCAGCTAGAACTTGCTGATTTGTTCACTTTGAGGTCCCAGAATTAAGCAATGGTCCTGTTGGGTGGGAATTTCTCTCTCAACTGATGTGAAAGGGGCTACACTGAAGAAAGCTGTCATACATTGCTTACCCATTTGAATTTTAGTTCAAACTCTGCTGAACTAGTTATCCCACTGTTATTTCTACTTTTCTTCCATGGTGAGATGTTTTCAGTCTCTTCAGCCCATTGATGGAAAACCCAAACCTTTGACGATTATACCAATGCTGCAACCACCAGTTCACGCTAATAATCTCTTTCCCCCCCACTCTCTCCCTACCTCTCTCCTTTCCCCTTAGGAAACAGTGAGAAAAAAATCAGCAGGGTCCCAAGTCGCAAAGTCACTTTTGATATACTGGAGGTCAGCCTTCAGGTATCATTTGTAACCAGATAGATAAATAGGCATCAACAGTTCGGTTGAGCATCATAAGTTTTTGCAATCAGATCTCAGACAAGATACCTAGGAGATGGGATGTGTGTCATATTGTTTAAACCTAATCCTGAAGGCACATCAATTGCCTTGCTTGAGGTCACTTCTACCCCCTTCTCAGAATATGCAAACTAGGCCCATGTGCATTTTTGAAGAAGAATCTTTTTGTCCTATCATATCTATTGTATATATAAACATATTCTGGCCTCAACCATGCTCTATTCTGTACAGTGGGTTGTTAAAAATAAATGTAAAATCAAAAGGAAGAGCAATATATTATCTCTTTTTTAAAAAAATATTATTTTATAGAAGCATGGAAAAAGCATGATTTTGGAAAGAAAGGAATGTACATATAATTTGTGTTGCATTTTGAACCTAGGCCAAAAGAGGCCTTGGCTGTAGTAATAACTTGAGTTTTGTGTACTGAATGTTTTTAGAAGAATGTAGCAGAATCTAGGAGTGTTTTCTTTCTCTTGGTCAAACTATTTGAGCTGTATTTTCAAGTAGAAGTGATTGAAACGCCCTGCTGGGGAATATATGTCCAGATTCTTGTCAGGAACAAGGAATAATACACCAAGCTGGTAACTCCTGTGAAGCAATGACAGTAACCACAAGAAAGAATCTGCTTGCTGGAATAGAAGCCAAAAGTATTCCCATTTCAGTATCTCCATTATTCTTAGATGACTCTAGCTAACTATCTTGAATTCCAATATGCAATCCTCAGAACAGAATTATACACTTTGTGCTACTGATTATATTTCATGTTCATCTAATACTCATTTATTTGGTATGATTAATTTCATTTGGCACTTTATTTCTTCAGTTGTCCTGTTTCTTTTGGTGACTATATCTTCTCTTCATATTCCATTGATTCCTGCTCATTTCAGTCATTCATCTTTTCCGTTTTCCTTCTTAAATATCCCCTTTCTCTTCCTATGATCATCTTTTTTGTGTGCTTTCATCTCAATGGTGCTGATTAACTTCAAATCTATATTTCTTCTTCCTCTGTTTTGTCTTTTCAGGCCCAATCTTTTTTCCCCCAATTCTTCTTTTTCTGCTAGATATTCTGCCACTAACTCTGGTAAAGGTAAGGTAATTCAATTAATAATATTACTTCTCCAAAAAGCAATCGGTTGAAGTTGCTGCCCCATGTCTGTTGCTCCTCTCACAAATAACTGTGCATTTACCATTTATTTTTATAGGGCTCAGAAGAATACTTAGAAAAATGAGGATGGTTGAGGCTTACCTTAGTAGTTAGCAAGTTTTTCATTCTCCCATTTTATTTAAAAGAAACATACATACAATAAAAGTAGGAGACTAGAGACCACTAAGGTATCTATAGACAAATTAATGCCATGGGTGTCGTATTGTCTGACTCAGACAGCAGATTGGGTTAGTTATTTTTCCCTCTGCAGAAGGAAATGAATTGAATTAAACTGAATATAGCAGTTTAGCCTCTTGGCCTCTTTAGCCTCTTGGCCTTATGCAGCCTCCTGCATAATAGTCAGGTCAAAAAGCTAATATGAAAAAGTATCAGGGATATGTGTGAATGAAGCAAAAAACAACATTTGCTATTAGCAGTGCATTAGCAACTATGTTTGTGAGCCAAGAGCCTTCAAGGGAGAAGAGAAATATGGTGCTAAAAGAATTAATGTTAAAATAATTGTAATTTTATACCTGAACAGAGACAAACAGTCCCTACATTAGATATAGTTATCTCATTCTTAGAAAATGATG
Organism: Tropidonophis doriae; assembly: GCA_026931265.2. Taxonomy (NCBI): domain Eukaryota; kingdom Metazoa; phylum Chordata; class Lepidosauria; order Squamata; family Natricidae; genus Tropidonophis; species Tropidonophis doriae. Next base: position 18,133 of record JAPKID020000119.1, on the reverse strand, counting down.
GATCGCTCTGTAATTATTCTCTCCACACTAGCCAGCTTCAAAAGTGATAATTTATTTGAAAAGCATTAGGCACAGGGGAAAATATCTGATTGAATCATTTATTTTAGAAGAAAAGGTGACATTAATTTTCTAATTTAGCAAAATTAAGAGTTAGCTAAGGCAGCCCATCTTTTTACAGTGTTCACTCATTTGTCAGCCTAATGGATAGTTAACTATTCTTGTCTCTGTTGCTTCATAAAGCTATGGTGTAAGCCAGTGGTTCCCAAACTTTTTCAGTCCACCACCCCCTTGGTGCTACAAACTAATCCTCAGTGCCCCCCACCCAGTGGGGGAATTCCAATTTTTTACGACCGGTTCTTTGGGCGTAGCTTGGTAGGCATGGCTGTGGAGTCATGTGACTGGGTGGTTTGCACGATGCAAGGAAGATAGTAACAATACAATTCAAAACTGTAACAATGTATTCAAAATTCAATTTAAAAACGTTTGTAGTTAATGTTAATTCAATATTATACGTGTGTTAATGTGGCACCCAGCTGAAGTGCTCCGAGCAGAGGGGGAGGTGCTGGCAGGGGCTTGGTGGCTTTATTAGTGGCTAGGAGTGGCCGCCCACAAAGGACCTCCCAGCTATTAGAAATCATTGCGCGCAGTTTGAAACTGCTGTGTGATTTCTAGCCATGTGTGCGACTGTGCAGCCACGTACCTTAGAGAGAACATAGGCCACCTCTAGCATTCCTCTGCCACCCCCTCTCCTGGCTCTTACTGGCCCCTGCCAGCCGCCTTACCTCTTACCGCCCCCCTAAGTGATCCCACCTCCCCCCCAAGGGACGGTACCGCCCACATTGGGAACCACTGGTGTAAGCAAAGAAAGTTTAAAGTTAAAAAAGTGACTTTGCTCAGAATGTTGCTCTTGATTCTTGACAAAAAATGGGATACTGCAGAAACAATCAATACTGCTCAATAATATTTTTGGTGTGTGCTTTAGACAGATTGCAAATATGATCAAGTCTGGGTTTATAATTCTTCTTTCATACATAATAATTATGTTTTGGGGTTCTTAATATTGCTACCATAACACAGGAATCATTTTATTAGTGGTTTTGTGAATTAGACTTTTGTGATTCTCATAGAATAAAACTCATTTTTCAAATGGCCAAGGTTCTCCTCAGCAATTTATGTGCATTTATCTGAAGAGTTTTTCCAGAATTCTTTTATCAGGCATCTTGGCATTTCCAAGGGCCCTCAGATGTCCTGCTCCACAAGTCTTAAGTTGGGCTCAAGGGATCAGTTAGATGGTTGCTATGCTAATCTCCTTGCTGCACAGTACCGTTCTTGCCTGAACATCTTGATGCCATTTATGGGCTGGCAGTGAAATTCCCTAGACTAATGGTTTTGGAAGACTTGAATGGAGCCTGAGATGACCAAGGATTTCATGGCTTCTATAACAATCCTGGACCTATCCCACGTCATTCAAGAATCCTTGGGGTTGTTACTGCAGGCCTACCATAGAGTACCTCTGATGCCTTGAATAAAGGGATAAACAGAACCCTTGGTTCAAGTTACATCCATATCACTCATCTCTTGGGGGTTCTCAGCACTCACATGGTTTACAAAGACACTGAGGGAGATGAAATGGAAAAGAGATGTTGCTGGCATTCAACAAACAACTCAACCAAACACAGGTTATAGCCGCTGTGGAGATAAGGATGGCAAAGTTCCAGTACTTTTCTGCCCTTACTGCACCTGGAGACTGCTGCCCTACAGCCCTTTTCAGATGACATGAGCCTATTTGTTATTGTGTACCATCCTGAGTCCCCTTTGTGGGAGATGGGCAAATACACAAATATGGTAAATACATACATACCAATAAAAATTAGACACTCTACCCTTTAGACAGATAATGTAAATAATTTTAACACAAATATAAGAGAAAATGCAAAGAATCTGCACATAGAAGTGAAATTGGACAATGCCCCTATACGTTGGCAAGTGTAGTGCACAATACCTAGGACTGTCTTGTCCTCAAGTGTTAATATCTGCATTAATTTGTTGGGTGGATTTTTTATCAGTTGGGGGTTGAGCTGATATGACTAAGTTTGACCTCTCTATCACAATTGAATCAAAAGTGATTGTGCTTATTCTAAACCAGTGTCTGAATGCAGTGAACTGTTGGAAGACCAGGAAATTGAGACTGAAGGAACAAACCTTGTAGGCATGTAGTCCTTGAATAGGGGAATTTAGTTTGCTTTTCTAAGCTAGACTACATTCCTTCAAATAATTGTGTTTAATTCAATTGGTGGTATTCCAAAGGTTTTCACTGAGAGCCCACATGACCATAGTGCTTCAAATTATTCATTGTTAACTGTAAACAACTGTAACTGTTCCTTGACAGAGATAGCCAACCAATGTTAATGCACGTTCAAACTCATATTTAAACTACTATAATGAATCCCATGTGCTTGTTGTGAAAGTTCAGCAGGAACAAAATACAGAAATTAGATAGAGTGCACAAACTTGGCTTCACTGTTATAACAGTCTTCACCTTAGCTCTTCATCCAGGACTTCCTTGTACAAGTTTGTTTTTTGCTTTTTTTTTCACGGCACCTTTTTAACAATCTACTTTGGTCACCCTCACTCCTCACTCTTCTACCACTTTGTATTCTTTCTGTAGCTACAAGTTGTCTTACATGCATGCTGAGCACTGCACTGCAATATTTAGCATATATTTACTGAACAGCCACTGTGTTTTGAAAGCCTTATCTGCAAAATTGGAATAAAGTGTTCTAAACAAATGTTCAAAGGAAAGGCTAAATTACTTGTCAATGAATTCTCACATGTATTAAACTGTTGGTTTAATGCATTCAGAGCCTATAAAAATGAAACCTAGCAAAGGCTTTTAATCACACTGACATTTACATATGAATAAATGAACGGCATTCTATAAAATGTATCAGATAAGATCTAGATATTAGAGATGTGCAAATATTTCATGCGTTCTGAATTAGAGCATGTTGAGTATGAATTTCACTGGATCAATTGTCTTAAGCCTCTACCAACTATTATTTTTACAGCATTTTTGCTATTTAACATAAAAATTCTACTAATGCCGTCCTTCCAGAAAAATTAATGTATTGATTGCTGTAGAAGAATCAGAGTGCCCAATTGAGCAAACAAAAGGACTGGAAAAGGAAAGAAATTGACTTTATTTTACAAGTACAAGTAACAAAGAATTAAACAGCAGCTCCTATACACAAAATAATATTAAACTGCATTAAACAAGATGATCCTGACAGAATACATCTCAACAGTGCACATAAATGGGACCTGTAAGTTTAATAGCAGTAGTACTGTTTAGGAAAGCATTTTCTACAAATATCCTTCCTCTAATATATACAGTTAAAACAATTGTGCTTTTGCTGATTTAGGACAACAGTGCTTTTTTTCATAGCATGAATTAATGACAGGGAAGGAAAAAAGCATATAAAATTGCACAGCTCCAGTGTGGCATGGACCCTTTCATTCCCATTGGAGAAACAGAGGTGCTAGTTTCCCTGCAGCTTTATGGATAGCGTTTGGAACCTTGAGACATACTTTCAATTATAATCAAACTTTTTTGTATTTTAAACTCCTATCCCATTGGTTGGCTTCCTTTGAACAAAACCAAAGAGTAGACAGAATTGTTCCTGTGAGAGTTTGAAAGGTATACTGAATGCTGTGTAAATATTTGAAAAGATAGTTTCCTTCGATAAAGATCCTAGAGTTCCAGTGGACCTTTCCTTCAAAGTGCCAGAGTAGTTCATGTGGCAAAAACAGCAGTTCTTCCATTAAAGCAAAGGGGCTGATCAAGTCCATTTAGAGCAAGCTTACTGCAATGTTTTATAGGGAAGAGATAGGCACTTCACATTAACATAAGAATGATAAGCCTCAGGGAGGACAATAAACTTATGTAATAAATGCATACACCCCTCAAACCCTGCTAGGTTTTCATTTTTCTTAATTCACTGGACTACAACCTAATCCTTGGTTTCCAAAAGTTACACAACTTTCATATTTGGTAAATTCAATGGTAATTTCAACTGGCAACAAAGTCAGAGTCCAGTTTAAGAGTTGCTAATAAGAATTTGAGTGTCTGTCTGTCTTATCTGTAAATTGAAAAATATGATCCTTTCAGTTTAAACTGCACACCTCACAAATACCTTTGGCTAGGTTACTGCTTAATGCTAAGAAAAAATGAATGTATTCATTAATTATAGCTAGGAATGAAGAAGAAATGTGTTTGACTAGAATTATATAAACGCCTCAGTGAATACTTAAAAGTTAAAAAGTTAAAATTTAAACATAAAATAGAATAAATCTGTGTTGTACCTGGTGCTTTTAGAATTTTTCAGGATAATATTCAATTGAACATCATGTATAAAATAAAATTATTCAGAAACCCATATCGTACCATAAGGAGAAATTATTTGCAAAAAAGGGAGCATTTAATATACAAGGAATATATGATATGGAAAAGTATGTATTTTGGACAATATTTTATTCATAAAAATGCAGAAACTGATGCAAACATGTTTAGAAATTAACTAACACTGAAATATTTTCCAGTTTCTATACATGGCTATTTTAAATCAGCAAATATAAAATCTTATCAAATTATTCATTTTTATTACCTTGTTTTATTTCTTGCAACAGTTTCTGAATTTTCTAAAGTATAAAAATTGCTACATATTTCCTTGCAAAATTTTCTATATTTAGCTACTTTTGTAATATATGCATTTTTGCAAATAATTCATGTATTTTCTTCTCAGTTGTACCAATATGATGATTTTTTCTAATATAGGCATTATATAGTGTCTTATATCCCTAGCATTTTCTAAGCGGCTTCATAAAAACGTATGGAAACTGTAGTACATGTGAAATTTAACTTCCTGTAAATTTGGTAAATGTAAGTTGACCGACCAAATTTGCAATAAATTGTGAATCAAGCTTATCCTGCCTTCTATTGCTTTTAATGCATCAATTTTAAATAAGCATGACTTAATCTAGAGTCAACTAATTGTCTTTAATTTTTTAAATCTTTTTTCTGGAGATATAAAATAGATATATCAGATAGACAATAAACTAAAGGAAACATTGAAAAGATTTTACCTTTTAGTTAACAACATAAAAGGAGAATATTCCAAGGGAAAAAAACAAGAATAGAAAAAGCTTAATTAACTGGATCTTGATGAAATAGTTTTTACATGGAATGGAGAATTTTTTTACATTTACATCATTTGCATAATAGTAATCATTATGCAAATAATATAAATTGACACAAATGATATACTTGTCATCATTTCCATAATGGTCTATGAGAAATCTCTAATTTAATGGATATTTCTTAATAACTCCCAATTCCTATTAGTCCACTTAAATGAGATTTCATTGTACATTTATAATCACTAATTTCAGAAACTATAGAGTTCCTAACAGAACCCCCAATTTATAAACACTGATTTGTGATTTACATTCACAGGAAAAACATTCTTGAATGAACACAAATTCCCTTTCTAATTTCATAGGTTAAGGTTTCTCCATAGATTTTGTATCAAGTGATCTAACTTTGCACTTGGATATTTGTTGGGAGATAGTACTGGTCAATAATAATGGGGAAAATATTGGTCTATTCATCCAGAATCCTGGCAGTAAATCGTGGTATGGAAAAGAGCAAAAATGAAGAGAAACTTTAATTTATTCTTCACAAGGATCTGAAAAATGTCACCTATTATTTCTTTGCCTTATTAGTATGTATGGCCAAAATCTTTCTGTATATTTTCTGTTTACCTTTTCTTTTCCCAGAGCTCTAGTCAAATTTTCTCAATTAAAAATTACTGAAAACTTAGGAGATTGTCCCAATCAACAATATAAATACCCCATGAGTTTGACAGTCTTTGTTTTTATTGTTTTATTACAATTGTTTTTAAATCTTTAATTTTAGAGTCCTGTCTAAAATTTGATGTCTTGTGAAGCCTGCAGGCATTACATCTCCAACCCTAAATTGGTGGTGGTTCTTCTCAAAAGATATTATTGGCAATTTATGTCTGCATAAAGAAAAAAAAAACTTGCTTTGGGAATTGCATTTAAAGAAAGAATAGAAATTTCAAGGCAATTTTCAGTTCAGTTCATATAAAAAACAAAACCAAGGACAAAAACATTTGGCAGATTTTCCTCAAAAGTTGCAGAATCTGACAATAAGGAAGAAACAAGGCAGTTCTAAGAGTTGAATTTATCATATATAAAATAAGAGAGGAAGGCGAGCAAGTTGACACTGTCTATAAAGAAGAGATGTCAACTTATTTAAAAAATTAAAACGTAATCGAGCAAATGCATATAAGGCTCTGAAGGTATTGTGTTCTTAAGAAACTTTCTGATAGTTTTCTATAACTTTTAATTATTTTTAACTTAGAAGCTTTTATTCTGTTTTGTTCTTTTATAGTCCAAATCTATACATGTTTATGTATTTGCTGTCTTCAATGAGGCTTATTTTACGCATGGGATTTTTAGTGTCTTATAATGAAAAAGTTGATTTTTTAAAATAATGTAATATATGCAATATATATTAATCTTTTTGTTTAATTCCAACTTCTTTCTATTTTGATTTGAAAAATTTAAATTTCCCTAAGATGAAAAACATAAAAGGGGGTTTAATCAGTATTTTTAGCCCTTTCTTTATAATTGACAAATAGCTTGTATAAGGAAAGAATAATACAAACCAGTGATAGGTGCATATTAAGGTTCAAGATAAAATAAGTTGATTATAAAGGCACTAGTCTTAACATCCGTAAGATGGTTGCCTGTAAGTTTTAAGGTGTCAAAATTGCATTTTTAAAAAAGGGATGCATCATTCTTAACAAAGTGAACACTGCAGCCTGCAAATATACCCTTTTACATATTTATAAACTAAAAAGAAAAATCCTACAACAATCAATTCTTCTTGTTGAATTACTTTAATGTATTTATTTTCTCACTGTGTTGTGAACAAGCGAACTTATAAGTAACCATAAATACAAATTAAACTTCTTTTGTTAGGATGATCAATCCTATTTACTGAGTGAACAAAAAAGAGTATAATTTGCTAGCTTCTATGCCTCATCAAAATAAAAGTTTGTGCTGGTTGAGACAAGTCACTTCAACAAATTTGTTTGGTTCTTTTTTTTTTTTAGAACAAAAAAAAGAAAGTAGCTACCAGTTAAAATAATACTCAAATATTTTTTCTAGTGAAAAAGAATGCTAAATTATTAGCATTGGCCTGTATACATTTCTCATAAACTTGCTACTCAAGGTTGCTGTTGTGAATTGTTTACCATTTCCCATAAACTTTATGTAGCTCAAATTACTACATCCTTGCCTTAATCAAAAAGAAGAGAAATAACAGCAAGTTATAGGAAAGGACAAATGTCAGTGAAATTTCCAAAGACGTTATTATGAAACAACAGGATGCTGGATTAGACAGAATATACTGTAAATATGATCCACCAAAGTTTATCTTATGGTCTTCTGAAATGACAGTGATGTATTGGCAATTCTAGTAAGTGGAAGAGATGAATAGCTGATTGTAATAAGGTAGGTTTTAAACCAAAAATGAAGTCAAACCATAAAATAGATGGTTCAGCAGTCCCGTGACCATCATGTATGTATGTATGTATGTAGGCACAAATAGGTAAGCTGAAAGGAAAAGTGTGAGAATGGAACTTAAGACCTAGAAGGTCTTAAGATCAAGATTTTTCCATTGGTGAAAAAATGACATCCACAAACCATTCTTCCTTATACGTTCTATTTCATAAGATCCAATTAAAGTGTATTCTGTTTGCTTTTCAGCAGTTTTCTCTTTTGCTCTTATTTAGAAATTGGAGATAAATGAGGAGACAAAGAAGCAAGTACTCTGTTCACCCTGTAGCAATTTTGACACCAGTCATTAAATGTGCTTCAAATACTGAAGTTTGCAGCTATTCTGTGTACAACCCTGCTTGACGCTAGCGCTTCCGTTAAATCATTCTTTAGAAAACCTTTCGAAGCAAAGTGCAACAATAGAATTCTTCAAAATAGTAGAAGAAAAGGAAGCTTCTAAAAAGTGGAAAGGCAAAGTAACTCAGCAGTGAGGTTTTTCATTTACTATTTATCAGATTAGGTCAAGAAAAAGAGGGATATTGTCCAGCACTATAGTGAATATATTGTAAAGAAACTAAAAATAGTGGGGACAACTGCCAGTACAGAATCTGAAATAAATATTAATGTACTTTTCATTATTTCTATTATCCTAGTTTGATTAATGAAAGTTATGGGCACATTCTAATTAAGAAGGGAGAAGAATCCGTTCTTCTCTGTTTATAAAATATTCATTATTCAATAAAATATTCAAAAACAGAACCAAGACAAGTTAAGGAATTTGTCATTCATACAGACTCAAGATACTAAGTTAACAGAAACAGAGATGATTGAAAAGAGTTGCCTCAGCAATACAGCAACACAGTGATAGCACTAAATGTACATGTTTTTGTCAATACAAGGTAAATAAATACATCAATTACAAAAAAATCAGCATAATCTTTGGTACCAAATGTAAGGGCACCTGCTTGTTAATGGTATTCTTTTCATATGCCATACAAGGAAACAATCTTTCTTTAATAACTGCTCAAAATATGAAATGCTTTGAGGATGATTAAATTATGCCATAGGGCCAAACTACATGGATTTCTTTTCCATTTAATGTCTTCTCTTACAGGCCATGGCAGGAAGTGGTGACAGTCCAAAAAATGACAATATTGTGGCTGCAGCCACACAATCAAAACCTTACCCTTTGTCTTTCCTCCACCATACTCCTGATTTTAACCATATGATTTATTATCATGAATGTGCTTTAAAAACATGGTTGTTTTCAAAATGACAGTTTGAAGTCAAAGCCATATGAAGCCCTGAGCCAGAACTCGTTCCCTCTCGGATTTCAGGATATAAGCCAGCCTCTGTTTGAAAATCTTTCCTTCGGTTCTGCTATTTGAGGCAAATAATAATTGAGAATAGATGCATGAGCCCCAATATTGAAACATATCTGGATCAGGATCTCAAAACTGCTTTTTCTTTAAAAGAGAACAAACCAGGAAAAATGTTTTTCATTTGAATGTGTATTTATCAATTCTCTCAACAGAAGCATATTTTTAAAATTATTATTAAATTTCTATGCTGAACAATCTTACTGATATGGCAACCCTGGGAGGCACATAAAGCAACTGGGAAATTCTAAGCCCTAGTACTCAAATTATAATTTTTTTAAAAAAAATACTGCTCAAAACAGTCTCTCTGAGGACTTTTCCACCGTCCACTTTGTCTAAGAGGAGGTTTTATAATTAACTATCATTCTTGCCAGCACCACATCTTCCTGTCAGTGGTTAAGGCTAGCATGGAGTATCTTCTGTGGCCTGCAAAATCAGGGGAATGACTCTGCATACTACAGCATCAACAAGCCCTCCCATGGAGCCAGTTTTGACTTTAACTAAGGTTAAGGTGAACAAGATGATACAATATCGATTTTAACTTTGAGATTTTTTTTTAAATAAGACATTTTTCTAAGACCACTTCTTGAAGATCACTTAGAATGTTCACATTATTGTCTTTTTAAAATCCCTTATAGAGTTCCAATAGCCAAACACTATGATAAATGCATGACAATCTGAAAAACAGGAAAGAAAAAGAGGAAGAGGTTATAATACACAGTTAGGCATTCCTCCGACCAAGGTGTCTTGGTTGATCTTTGAGATATGATCCACCGCTGTCTGAATTCCACCTTGACTTCACTTCACTTCGTTTCAATGCCTGGAGATTCCTTTGGATGTTGCCTGACTTTGTGTGGAGGCAAATGAGCAGCGAGCAAATCATTTGCTTCTTTAACAAGTGATGGATGCATTGTTGGATCTTGTAAACACTACTAATTGTATACATTCAAGATTTGTTCTTAGCAAAAGTGGCACTTACTTGAACCATTGCACTCGAGATTTAGCACTTCAACAGGTAAAACAACAGCTGGTAAGAGACTTGATGCACTTCCTTATGTTCTGATGGCTTGGTACAGTGCACTGGGCTATATCCACTGCTTGGATCCCACTGCTATTCTATAAAATCTGAATTTCCTGTATTTCTCTTGAAACTTGACTCGTGCATTATTGCTGTATACATTTCCCTGTGGTCAGTTTAAGTGCTCCTCTATTATGTAACATGTTCAGTGTTTTAAACTCTAATGGCATCCTATGGGGACTGGCGTTTGAAAAGTATCTGTACTTTAAGTCATCATAATAATGATATTTGACTGGTTTTCCATTTATATCCTTTGGGAAGGGCCAGAATCCATAAAGGTGAATTTCATCACAGAACCTCGTTGCGAGGGTATACATAAGGAGTCCAGTGCTGGGTCGCTTGATGTAAACTTTGTTGGTTAGCCAGTAACTGTAGGAAGTTGGAAAACAAACAAAAGTATATTTGATTATTAATAAGCTTCCTTTCAACTTCAACAAGAACTTTATCTTAAATTATTTTCCCCTTGAAATATGTTTTTCTAAGTTTTTTATATCACAATAAACATATTAGGCTGTACTTTAGTACCATTTTGGAGACATACTTTGTGGTAATGTTGAAATAGAAAACCTGGTGGTTGGTAAAAATTTAATCCACACATAATCCTGGAAGATGGCAACCAAATCACATATGAGAATTCACTATGCTCACTATTCACTAAGATTTAATTAAGGTCACAACTCAGGATCGGAGCATTTTCTTTCAACAGCAAGTGTTTGTATATTGAATTAATATTTAACTACAGGATTTCTAAGTATTCCCCACCCCTAATAAAGCATGAGCATCAAATACAGTTACATATTCAGAGAAGAGCAGATATAATATTAAAAATTAAATCCTGCTACTGGCTTAATTTAGATGAACAACATGGTTTAATCCCGTTAACAATTTATTCTCTCTTCCGCCCACTTTATTGCCCATAAAAAGCACTTTCAGCACAAAATGCTTCCCACTACCAGCAAAAAAAGTTTGGAACATCAGCTCTGAGAAAGTCACGTTGCTCAAAATTAATGGAATCATTGCTACTTAGAGTAGGCAACACAGCTATAATATCCAGCTTTATCACTGGTCTTACTTTAATCTCAGAAACATCTCGTCTCTTAAATTCCACTGCCAAAAGTATGCTAAGTGTCCTTAGGAAAACTGCATTTTTTTCAACTTCATCTATGCACCTCCATGGTCTTGCAGTTCAAAAAATAGTTGCTATATCTTGTGTTTCCCATTGAGAAACAGAAGTATCCTTTTTATTGAAATTGACAGTTGAAATGTAGCCTGAGGCAAAGTACAAGAGTAAGGCTGAGGTAAGGAGTATTCAGAGGGAATGATAAAAAAAAGTCAAGATGGCAGCCATGACAATGCAATCAAAGATAGCAATAGATAGACAATAGTTTTTAGACTTATATATACACTATATTGCCAAAAGTATTCGCTCACCTGCCTTTACTCGCATATGAATTTACAGTAACATCCCATTCCTAATCCATAGGGTTCAATATGACGTCGGACAACTGCGCGCTAATCAGAAGGCCACATGAAGTTTGGAGGTCTGTAGTGATTGACTCTGCAGAAAGTTGGTGATCTCTTCACATTATGCGCCTCAGCATCCCCTGACCCCGCTCCATCAGTTTACGTGGCCTACCACTTCGTGCCTGAGTTGCTGTCGTTCCCAAACACTTCCACATTCTTATAATACATCTGACAGTTGACTGTGGAATATTTAGGAGCGAAGAAATTTCACAACTGGATTTGTTGCACAGGTGGTATCCTATTACAGTTGCACACTAGAATTTACTGAACTCCTGAGAGCAACCCATTCTTTCACAAACGTAAAAACAGTCTGCATGCCTAGCTACTTGATTTTATACACTTTTGGCCATGGAAGTGATTGGAACATCTGATTCTGATTATTTGGATGGGTGAGCAAATACTTTTGGCAATATAGTGTATTCATATCGCCCCATAGCACTTTACAATGTAAGCATTATTTCCATATTATTTGCATCCCAACAATCTGAGTCTCATTTTTCCGACCTCTGAAGGATGGAATGCAGAATCAATTTTGATTCTTATCAGGATCGAACTCTAGGATGTGGGCAGTTTATCTGGACTTCAAGCAATGCACCATCAGGTCTCTCTATTTTTAATGTGGTACTGTTGTGATGATCTTTTTTTAACCATGTCCTGCAAGTGCCCTTGGCTGGAGGTGAAGCAGATTCATACAGGATTCATAGTAACAAGAATGTTGGAGCTGGTTTCTTGTTTTGGCCCAGGATGAATGGAATCTTGCAACTAGAATTCAGTTGCCAGTGTTGAAATGAGACCATCAGTGTCTTCCTGGAAGGACCACCATCCCTATGCAGAGGTTTTTCCTCCCTTACAAATGAATAGTGCTTAACTGCTGCCTAACTGTATTCATATATTGCATCAGTTTACTAAGTGACACAAAATAAAAGCAGCCATGAGGATCTCAAACTGGACCAAAACTGGAGCACTGATCATGAGGAACTTAACCCTGGCCCTACTATTTTTACATACACACTTGCCCCCATTTCTCTTGCAATCTACAATTTTGGAAAAGATCTACAGCCATCACACATATTTCTCCATTTCAGTAGACAGCAGCTGATGAAAGAATCTATATTAGTAGTATGGTCAGAAAAAAGAAATATCTATTCCTGGTTTGGTTTTCCCCATTCCTCATGTGCTGCAGTTGTGGTCTTTATGACTGTTTTAAAAGAAACCTAAAGATATAGAGATAGCTGGTTAGGTCTGGCGGTTAAGGCCCTAGACTAGAAGTACCAGTCTTACTTTAGACATCCAAACCAACTGGGGTACTACAGCCAGTCAGTTTCTCTCTTTCTCTCCCCTTCCCCTCCCCTTGGAAGAAGGCACTAGGAAGTCCATTTTTAAAAATGTTGTCAAGAAAAATTACTGAAACTTAACTTTATAATCACTTGGAGCCAGGCTGTCTGAAAGCTGTGGAAATCATGAGCACCTTTTTATATTTGAGTCTGTCAGCTGTTGTTTTTACAGTCTGAACGTAGATGGAGAAATCCATAACTCAGATAAATGCTTTTGCTGATGCAACAAGGCTTAAGCGCACAGAAATATATTTTGTAGGAAACCTGACAATCTCAAGTTGAATTAGTTATTTTTCAATTGCGCACTCTCCTTTCCCAATTTTCAGTTAACACTTTCTTCTCAATATAGCAACAATAAAAACGTATTAATTGTGAGTTAGATCCTTTAAAAAGCAACTGTTGAAACAACAGTGACAGACAGGGGATGAGTGGGAATTAGAAGACTATGTAAAGCATTTGCTAATTTTAAATTTAGTTTGTTCTTTGCTACGTGAGATAAAGTATCCTGTCTAGCAGCAAACTTTTTAAGAGATGTTACAGGATGACTTTTTTTCCTAGTACAGTTAGAATAAATCCAAAATAACTGCTTGGTGCAGTTATTTGGCACTTAGCAAAAACTTGTCTTAAAAAATGCGTATCAACACATATGTACATATAAATTCAAGCCTGCTAATGTGCCACAAAACAGAGCTGTAAATGTGTTGTTGTTGTTGGAATCCCAATATGAAATGTATAAATATATAAATAAGCATTCTGTATCATATTTAATTCTCCCCCCCCAAGATCAGTTATAAATGCTTTCAAAAGCAACAGTTAATTCAATTAGTGAATCACTCATTGATTTAACCTAAACCAGATTAACACATGACAATAATAGCCAATGGTCAGAAGAATTCTGCTGCATGCATTAATATCTGGTACATATTAAAAAGCTTTAAACTTTGAAAGAGTTTGCAGGCTCCTTGGTTGTGCAGCTTGGGCAGAAGTCCTTCTGACTACCATGTGTGTTTTGCATAATAGAGATACTATGATCTTTCTTTGGCTTTAAAAGGACATAAAACTGTTCTTGTTCAAGAAGAATTATGTTGCAAATGACAACTTGCCAATATTGTCCCCACACTGAGCTGAAAATGTGCAGAAATGGAAGGTCGTATTTCACACCAAAATGCAAAAAGGTCAGCCATATGTGGATTTGGATTTCTAACTAGGCCTCAAATTCCCATGGGGAAGTATCTCTGGAAAAGGTCACAGTGGCTCTGCAGAATTTGGATTCTTTGCTGTAGCAATTGTAGTATGAAAGTCTCAGCTTGCCAGAACAGAACAGAAGTCATTTTTATGGCTCAAAACCTCCTGACATTTATTTCACCGGGAAAGAATAAAATCAACAACCCTCTCTTTTGTGTTGTACCCACTATGGAACTAGACACAGCTTTCTCCCACTGAGCCAAAGACACTTAAAATCCAAAATATAAAATGCCATCTTGCATCGACAAGAAAAGTAGCCTAAAATTTACTAATGGTAAATTTGATTCAGTATCTATCTCTATGAAGGCAAATTCCCATAAAAAGGCCTTGTCTATGTGTCTTAACAGTGCTTGAAGATCTCCCTAACCATGGGAGATAAGACATTAAAGTGGTGCTCTCCACCTTCACCCAACAAAAGCCTTGCTCTAAGCACAACTTTGGGTGTTTCAAAAACCACTGAGGAGAAATAGAGGATGGGGAACTACCTGTATCTCCAATTCCAAGCGCTGCATACACAGATATACATTTCAGCCTGACAATTCCCTAAAGAGGATTTTACTGAATAAAAGGAGAGGGGATCTTTCTGAGCATAATCATATTCTTTTCTTATTTGTTAAGTGACTCTGTTTGATATTAGAGCCTATACATATGAAAGTAGAGTAATGCAGCTTTCGATTGACATTCTGCTCATGATAAGAGTGGCAGAGGGAATGAACAAAAATGGCAGGAGGGGAGGGGGTCCATCTGCTGGAGCCTACAAACAGCCTCCCATCAGATGTTTTCAGACAGGTGAGACACAAAGTGGAAAAAAAGAGCAAGAAAGAGCAAGACAAATCAAGCAAGAGAAACTACAACAGAGCACAAGAAACAGTATGCAAAAGAGCACAAGAAGGATCATTTCTGGGGTGGATAGAGGTTTCCTTAATGTAATAGGATAGCTTCTTCTACAGGACTGGAAACCCCTTTTCCACCCTGTGAATTGGCTGAAGAGCTTGGCTTTCTTATAAAAGGAAGAAGGCAGAATGACCCTATCTATTCCTGAAGATCAGTTAGGACAGATAGCTAAATTCATGGATTACATCCTTTGTCAAAACTTACCTTTCCCCAGCCCCATTCCATGTTAAAGGTAGCAACCGATGATTATTTTTCCTATGTGTAGGAAATTCACCAATTATTTTTGTTACTTTGTCATATACCAAACATATAAAAACACTACTACTCACAGGTTTCATCACTGAGACAGATTACAGCACAGCACAGCTGTCAGGAGAGAGCAGATTTTGCCAGGATACTTTATGCTGGCATGTGGATTGGAAAAAAGCATATTAAAGTGGCTGTCTGGATGAGCCCCAAGTTTCTATCTTCAGTTAACTGGTTTAGCATGGCTGGTGCCAACACTTAATGAGTGAACCAATGCTAATGAGAACAGTTCCATTTTCTTTGCCTGGACCACTTCCTACAATAAATAATTGCAGGAATTTTAATTTAGTCTATATTTCTCCAGCTTCAGGTTTACCATATTGATACACGTTCAATAGAATTGCTTCCTCATTAAAGTTGTAGAAGACATTCTGATACGGTGATATATTATCGAAGGTCTGTTAGAGATAGGCTGTCCCCCCCAAAAAAGCTGAAATGTCCTTATAACAGCTACCCAGTCATATATTTCTAAATTAAGTTTGTAGTTAGAAGCAAACTAATAACATTCATATACATCATGGATGACTATAATTTATATGAACAGTAATATTCATATGTATTATAAATCTCTTCTATCCAGACCACTACCACACTGTGTCAAGTCTTCTCACTTTTTAGATGTGGTAAAGGAGGCAAGATAAAAAGATATCTGTTTAGCAACTATATATGATCAGTATCCCTCTGATTAATTTTTGCTGATTTGGGTACCGAATCCATGTACAGATTACAAATCATTTTGACTTGTGTACCAGAACCAATACCGTAATGGACCATGGTAGTTTACTGAAAGTTTATCATTCTTAACTGCATTGATATGGTAGAGTACCATGAAATCAATATGATCAACATTTAATAACAGAATCAGGAAAATTCATTTATTTGAATATTTCTGTACTTGCACTAAATCAACTTGGATTAAATTAAAGTACCATCAAATAATAAACAACTAAACATAGAAGTCAACAAGATGACTTTTTTCTATGACTCTAGTCTTCCATTGCAAATAATGAACTTAATAGAAAAAAAATTAAATCTTGTCTGCATGCTTTTAGGGTATATCTTTATGTAAATCTATAACATGTCTTGTTTTGATTTTAGTCTGAAATACCAATAAGCACTTAGACTTATATACCTTTTTACAGTGCTTTACAGCCCTCTCTAAGCAGTTTACAGAATAAGCATATTGCCTCCAACAATCTGGATCTTCATTTTACTGCATTGAAAAGACTGAGGATGGAAGGCTGAGTCAATCTTGAGCTGGTGAGATTCCAACTGCCAAACTATTGGTAGCTGGCAGTCAGCAGAATAGCCTGCAGTACTGCATTTTAACCACTGTCACCATGGGTCTTATTTAAAAATTAATAGAATGTATCTATGGAAGTGTAATAAAGGCAAAACCTGACAAGTCACAGATAAAATTAGATTTTCCCTACTTGATTTATGGTATTAGACTGCTATGTCAGTCAAATCATTGGGAACAGAAAAGGGCAAGCCACTGGGTCTAGGATCATGAGAGAACCCAATGCTGTTTTGGGCCCCCCCGCACAAAGTCTTGTCCTAATTCTAAAAGTAGTACCTATTATTTGTTGCCATTTTGAAGCAAACTATGTGTGAAAATTCTAAAATATTCTCCAAAATAGACTTGATATACTTTGAAATGAAGAAAAATACTGATAGCACACCAAATAAAATGAAACCAAAAGTCTCAGGGCCACTCATCTGCACCATCAGCCTACTCATTGCTTCTTCCAGGTTTTTCTAATATATTAAGGAATATTAAGGAGCTCCCAAGCAATCTTAAGGTTGCCCATCTCCATCCCCAAAATAAAAACTGGTTCATGGTTTAGGGGAAAAAAAGCTTAAATGATACATATGAGCTAGCAATAATATCTGCAACATTGTTTCCTGAGTTAATATTTTCCTATTTGGCTGTTACTGTGTATATCCAAATGCATGACAAAATAGTCATCTGGGTTGGCTCTTATCACATAATTCAAAGATGAATAAAGGAATGAAGCATTTAAACTTTGTGATTTAATAAAAGAAAGCAACTGTGGTACATAATAAAGGAAAGAACTTGAAAATCTATTTCAATTTCTATAATTCTTGGAAATTAGTCAATTCATTTTGCAGCATTCAACCATCTCAAATCACAATAACAAATTTGTAATTTAACAATATGCTACTCTTTGTGATACACCAAATCAGCTGCCAAAGCAGTCTCTTCACTTTGATGAGGAGTTGGAAAATACACGGAAGTACATCCTGTAGCCAAGATCAGGAGACTTCCTATTAAGTTTTCAGAGGCTGCTATGATTTTCATTCAGAAGAAAGGAAGATGGCACTTTTTTTTTTAGGAATAGAGAAATGATACATAGATCTGGCGCAAATTTTTTACAATCCAAAATCAAATACAACTGTAGGGAAACTGAAGACTCTGCTATAAATAAGTATTTATTAATCATGAAAGGATAAATGTACCTTTTTGTCATAATTTGTGATAATAAAATAATAGTATAATATAATCTTATATATACACACATATACATGCATACATAGATACATGCATACACATATTTTGTTTTTTGTTTTTTTAATTCAAAAAGTTTTATTGGGTTTTACAATTTTATATTGGGGAAAGGACATATAAGGAATATAAAAAGACATTCTGGAGGCATCCATATCGGAGGTGCAGGCCGCTACCAAGGCATCATACAAAAATTAATTAT
>JAPKID020000118.1:0-22056 GCA_026931265.2 Tropidonophis doriae | reverse complement strand
TGGTATAGGGTTCCTGCCTACGCAGGGGGTTGGACTAGAAGACCTACAAGGTCCCTTCCAACTCTGCTATTGTATTTATTTGTAATGAGGAGGTTTGCAACTGGTACTCCTAGCTGCAGCCCTTACAGTGTCCCAATGATTACAGGATCATGATTCAATCTCTTGGCAACTGGCTCGCCATTCAGATGGTGACAGCATGTTTTCAGTCATATGATTCCCATTTGTGACCTTCACTGCCAGTTTGTTGCTGTTGTTCAATTGCTAAATCCTATCCGAGTCTTTGTAATCCCATGGACTATGGTATGCCAGACCCCTCTGTCTTCCACTGTCTCCCAGGTTTGGCCCAAATTCATGTTCCTTGCGTTGACGAGCATAGTCAATGGGGAAGCTGGTAAGAGGTTGCAAATAGAAAATCGTGTGACGCACATTTAATGATCACATTGCTTAATGATAGAATTGGCCAGTCCCAATTACCATAATTAAATGAGGATTATGTGTATTCAACAATGGGGAAAATAATATGTATTTACACTTGGATGACTCTTCCAAAACTCATCCTATTAAAAAAAAAAGTATTTACAGACCAGTCAGTATCTTTTGCGCTGAATCCTAAACACATCTTTAGTTGTGCTTGTGAGAATCTGTCACTGGTTGGAAAATGTCTTAGAAAACATCACTCTGAGGAGGAATTTCCACACATACAAAAATGTAAACTATGGATAATTACTTAAATTTCATACAAGTTTTATGTCTAAAATGCAGGAACTGTCAATTCAAAATGCATGCAGTAATTATGCATAGAATAATTATGGACATTTGGCCAGTAGTGTGTTTTTATAATGTATTCATTGTAGGTTCATATAAGTGCATTCATCCAGGGTTGGCCCAAATTCATGTTCCTTGCGTTGACTAGCATAGTCAATGGGGAAGCTGGTAAGAAATTACAAATAGAAAATTGTGTGACACACATTTAACGATCACATTGCTTAATGATAGAATTGCCAGTCCTATTTACCATAATTAAATGAGGATTATGTGTATTCAACAATGGGAAAAATAATACATATTTACACTTGGATGACTCTTCCAAAATTCATCCTATTAAAAAAAAGGTATTTACAGACCAGTCAGTATTTTTTGCACTGAAACCTACACACATCAAGTCCACATCTTTAGATGTGGACTTGATGCACAACACTTTGCATTTTCTTGTAAAAAGAGCATAGTAGTTCAGTTGTTCAGTTTATACAGTATATAAACCTTTTGCACACATTGTAACCTGACTGGCATATCTTCACACTAGTGAATGGGAAGAGGGGAAGCTTTGTTGTGCCTTATATCAAAGAGACAAGTTTCATCGGAAAATATAACAGGAGTTATGAGTAACTTTAAAGAAATGGCAAGCTAAATAGAAATCCAGATTAATTTAGATGCATAATTGAAATTGTCCCTTGATAAATGGAGATGGAATCAGGGTGAATAATGTTATGCAAGAACTCTGGTATTTTGAGAGAAATTGTGTGCTCCGGATCTCAAAGATTCACTGGTGATGTCTAGCTTGTGAATTAATTCCCAACTCTTGCTAATTTCTGCCAATTCTCTTCTCTGCCAAATCTCTTTTCCTGTTTCTTTTGGAGATGTTTTGCAGTTGAGATGGAGGGCCACAATGAAGGCTCAATAAAGATTGGAATCCTTCCTTCTTTCTTCAGCACAAGTGGAACTTGACTGTGTGCAAATTCAAATTTTATTTATTGCCTTCAATGTTGCTTAGTTTAGTCATAGACATTAAACTTCAGATTATGAACATGGGATTATGAAAGCATGGATGATTTCTATACTCTACAAAGGCTAAAGGGAGGAGGAGGAGGAGGAGGAGGGGGGGGGATCGCAACTGCAGATAATCAGTTACAAATGAATAATCTGCCTACCTTATTACTGGCCATTCATAAAGCCTTGGAGACCCAGTTTTATGCTGGACCTGTGGCCCAGAGTATGTGAGGGGCCCCTTTTCCTTAGCTATATTGACCAAATTCACTGACATTTTTTCTCAGCTGTCATATATATTTAATTTTTTATTATATTGTAACTGATTTTAATTATTTTTATTATTCAACACCAAGAATCACATATCTGGGATGTTGGGAGATATAGAAATTGAATGAATGAATGAATTAATTAATTGATTGATTGATTAATTCACCCAATGTTATCCTGGCAATGCTTCCTAATGAGAAGCTTATCCAATAGTGAGATGCAGAGGTGGAATTTAGCCCTGGGTCGCAGAACTGGCAGTGAACCAGGCTAGCCACGCCCCTGAACTGGTTTCCCAGTTGTCGCTGTCAGCATGTTGTTTAGTAGTATGCATGTGTGCACAGTTCACTGTAAATTTTTCTGTGCATGCACAAAGAACAATTTACATTGAACTGTGCACACACGCACATGTGAGGTGAACCAGTAGTAAATTTGGGAGCAACCCACCTCTAGTTAGATGGCACCATCTTAATAAATAAAAGAACTTTTGTCCATTTTTAGACTTCCACCAAAGGACAAGCTAACGTCAGGCCTCTTTAAAGAAACTTCTCCCAAGCTTTTATCTCCAAGCATGGTGGTTTATTGTATAATTTTAAAGTGAATGAAGATAGCTCTGACACTAAACTGAATCCATCATATCCTTACTATGTCTCCTCCTCCAAACATTCCAAATATTTCTGTAAAGATAGATATGGAACAATAGTCCATATTTTGATGATTAGAAAGAGCCTTCCTAGAAGGAAAACTTGGTTAGCCTGTTTTGTATCCTTTTCTTGCTTTCTTATTAATCCTGCAACACTTGTGTCTCTGCAGATATTTTGTTATATTGGCATCACTGACTGAATTCTGATTTAAAAATCCTTTTCTTCCTTTCATTTGTTTATTTATGCCTTTAAAGAAATGTGACCAATTGGACTGCAGAGAAGATACAGGACAGTGCAATCACTTGGTTAAGATTTAAACAAATGGACTTTTCTTAACTTCAAATAGTGTATAAACAGCTTGATTGGTTCCACCATCAATACTTGCCAACACTGGCACTAAATATATTGCCAAACTTGTCTGGGTGATAGAGGTTTTCCTAGACTAGACCTGTTCCTCCATCTATATTTCAGGAAGTGAGCCACGGTGGCACAGTGGTTACAGTGCAGTACTGCAGGCTACTTCTGCTGATCTCTGGCTGCCTGTAGACTGACTTTCAACAGGATCAAGGTTGACTCAGCCTTCCATCCTTCCGAGGTTGGTAAAATGAGGACTCAGATTGTTGGGGGCAATAGGCTAACTCTCTAAACCACTTAGAGAGGTCTGTAAAGCACTATGAAGCTGTATATAAGTCTAAGTGCTAAGAGTTGGGCTTTGATTAGCATCACTGAATCTGCACAAAGATGTCCACCAGAATCAACCTTTCAAGCTCCTTTATTGGATCCCCTTCTTGGTCTTACCAAGAACTACTGACTTCTCTATGGTGCTCTGCAGTAATGGCTTTTCTGAGTGATAGGGAGGTCCACCCTTTATTTCTGGCAGCCAGTGGGAAAGTGGTTTGCAGAGGCAGCAAAACAAGAGGTGCCCATTCAGATAGTTCCCACTGAAGGCATGTGTCCAAATCCAGAGCTAAATAGTCTCTAACTTTCCTTTGAGCCTACAAGGATATATCAACCCTGACAGCTGCTTGAAATAGTCCATTGGGGTTTTTTGGCAAGATTTTGGGGAATTATTCACCATTGCCTTCTTCCTAGAGTTGAGAGAAAAAGACTTGGTTTCCTAAGGCAAGACTAGAACTCACAGTCTCCTGGTTTCCAATTCAATGCATTTGACCACTGTACCAAACTGATTCTCACATATATATTTACCACTCTGCAAATGTTGTGGGTATTCTAATAATGTATGTGATAAAGGTACATCAGGCTTACCTCAAACCTGCATCAAATGAACTGAACTTCAACCCTGTCAAGTTCTCTTTCAGTCAGTTTCTCATTTTTCCCAAAGGCAAGTTTGTTTTGACCTCATTTTCTCTGGGTTGAAAAAGAATGTAGCTTCATGTACATTTATCCTAATAGACATATGTTTTTGTGCACTTTTCCTAGCTTATGCTGCTTTTGTAAGCAATTTTGCCCTAATATAATGTGTATTTTCCCTTGTGATTTTTTTAGTGCACTTCTCCCTATCAAGCCCCTAGGCATTCTTCTAGTGGGTGTCTTTAATCTCATGCATTGCTTGGGAGAGAACTCAACCAGCTTCCCAGAAAAAGTCAAACATCATCTTTGGTGTAAACCTCAAAGAGATGCTTCACTCTTCCAGAAATCCTACCAAAGTGCTCCCTCAACATGCTTCTGAGAAATGAAATATTACTCTGCATCTAATTAGTAAAACGGAATGCCTCCTTCCCTTAATCATGTATTAGCAAGACTTATATGTTATTGCAGTTGAATCTTTTTTTTATTATACTAATGACAGCTTCTGGATGTCTGGAGTGCAATCTGTTTGTAAGATGGGTTTTTTCTTCAGGTGGATTGGATAGGGCTGCCATATCTGTTCCAGATGATTTTTAGAAGAAAGAAAAGTGGGATTCTCTGCCTTTCTTTGCTTCCAATTCACACTTGTCAGGAGTTTTGAAGCCCTCATATGGTAACCCTAATATGGCCAATTCTGTTGAAGTGCATGCAGTGGTGGGATTCAGCCAGTTCTCACCACTTCGGGAGAACCGGTTGCTAACTTTCTGAGTAGTTTGGTGAACTGGTTGTTGGAAGAAATCATTAGGTCAGAGGACCAGTTGTTCAATTATTTGAATCCCACCACTGTGTGCATGGATGTGACAATAAAAGCACTTAGAAATAGAAGCAGTGCCTCCATGCTTCATTGCAATGAATGTGCCTTTTCACTTGGGTGATTAGGAGCCTCCTGAAACCTGGAAAAGATGACAAGGGGAAAGTTCATGATTTTGCTTTCTAAGAAATGCAGGCTTTTTGTTCCGGGTAGGGTTGAACTGCAAAATGGAAGCCATTTTGTGAATAAACAGCACCTCAATGCAGCCATCTTCTGAAAACAACAATGAGAGCTTTCAAAATGTCCTCACTAACTCCATAAAAGTGTCTATTGCTGCCTTGGACTTCCTTCTGCTCTATAAAAAGTGCAGGAAAGTAGTCAGGGCCAGCCTGGTATATTTTACTAAGTCAGAGGACAAGACTGGCTGCACACACAACCATACACAAATGTCAGCTTAATTTTATTTCAACTCAGTAATGGGGGATCATCCTCAACTGTATTGTAAAGCAACTCCAGACTATTCTATGCATACCTCAGAATTTACTAGTTTAAGGTATCTTTTCACACTACTTCCTGGTTTGGCTGGCTTTACAGTTAATCATATATGTTAACTATTCTCTCTGTGTGTGTCTGGGGAGAGTGTTTTAGCATTGGATTTTGGACACTCTCTATACTTTTCTGCTTTATACAGAAAAAGTGGCAATTTCTGCAAACACATTCTCAGCACAAGAGATGTTTGAGCATTATATTGATTACTCCAAATACAGTATAGACATATATCTAATTACAGAATTAGATAATGCTCTCCAGAAAGATCAAGAGGTAATGACCCTATACAAAAATATGTAGACTGAATAGAAAGGAGGAATATTTTCAATTAAATATAATTCAGTACAGTGTCATACAGTATGTCCTGCTCACACCTTTTATCCCTTTATATTATCACACACGCGGCAGGAATACTAGAAACAAGATTTGCTGCAAAACTAACAGGTCAAAAGGTTGAATTAAAGGCATGGTTTGCCATGAACTACATTATCTTAATTCCCAGTCTGACTAAATTTTGAATGTAATTTAAAATAGATTGTTACAAAAGGATTAAGTCTGCATAATTCAGTTAACTGGGGGAAAGTTTTAGAAACAAGGGTATACAAGGTGGCCAATTTTCATTTCAATGAGGCACTCTGCACCATAGAGGCAGCTCATGTCACGTCATTAAATTACTGAGGTGATACAGTTTGCAGTGTGTCACCTCAAGTCAACACAAACCTTTGTCCAGCATTGTGGGTGCTTGTGTGGAAGTAAGTCTCTTTCTGCCTCTTCAGGAAACTTATGGAAGTCTTGGGAGCGGCGACAACCACAACAAGGTCAATGAAGCAATGCAAGTCCTCTTTGCTTTAGAAGAAAGATGGATTTCATAATGCTCCACAATGTGGCATCAAAGGGTTAAACTTCACTTGAAGCATCATCAAAGTGAAGAACCCTTTTAAAGCTTCTCACTACCCCATCTTAAAATAAAGTTCTCAGGAACCATCTATGCTTTTCGGTATTGTGACAGTATCCAAATCTTATTACCATATTGCAGATTAGGTTAAATGTTGGTTTGAATGAAGAAAATCTGGGCTTGGATTTCCAGTTATTTGCTCAGTTCGCTGTTTGTCCTTAAGACAACTATTCTGCCTCAGCCAAGTTGCTGTAATGATAACATGGAATCATTCCTGCTGTGAAATCCTTGGACTAGAGGAAAATGTGCAAATAATAAATTATCATCTCTTAAGACTACATTAGCAGCCAAGGCATTAGGCCTCTTCTGTTCCTCCTATAAATATAGAATATAGTAGTTCTGGAATCCTTCCTTGCTTTGCTTCGTTCATCTCCATGCGGTTGTCACCACCTCATTACTTACTAGGCTTTATAGCTCTTACACCACTGGAAATACTAGCCTAAACTAACCTTGATACTGTCATGGCTTTTATATCAGGCCAAACATATATTGCTTTTGACCCAGAGGCCAGAAGTTGCCAATCAGTCAGTTACGGCAATTTCCTTCCTAATATTTAGAACAGATTTAGCCAATGTTAAGAAAGGGAGCACTCTTTTTCGTTTTTGTCTAGATGAGTGTTTCTCCACTTTGGCTGCTTGAAGATGCGTGGATTTCAATCCCCAGAATTCCCCAGCCAGTTTTGGAATTTGAAATGATAGCAGTGAAAGAAAAGCAAGATTTGAGACAAAAAACGTGAAAGTTACATATTGAAAGTTTCACACACACACACCCCGGCTGAATGTCCAATCCCCATTCCACATGGTGTCATGTGAGGCACATTTTCAGGTATTTTTGTCCATCTGGAGTTCCAGGACGGTTGGCCATGACTGGATATAAACAATTCCATTCAGCTGTGCAGTAATTCGTGAGGGCAATCCTCTCACGAGCTGTGCTGGCTGGGGAATTCTGGGAGTTGAATTCCACACATCTTCAAGCTGCTAAGGTAGAGAAGCACCGATCTACATCACAGTTTCAAACCAGCATTGAACTGACTCGTTGCCAAGCGTCTTACACAAACTAAGAGATCTATATGTGTTGGTGGACTTACCACCGGTTTAATCAAAGCCACAATGGAAGTGAAGGAAGTGCTTAACTAAAAAGGTGGTCAGACAGCCTGTCAATCTGTCTTTTTTTTTTCTGTGCTATACAATAAATACTGCAATCTGAACCTTTCTGGCCAAAGTCCAAAGAATGGCAATTCAATAGATACACCACTTCAAACATCTGCTTTTGTTCACAAAACAGAGTGCTCAAGCGACTCTGCTCCAACCAGAGTAGATTTCACATCTTTTCTTTGCTGTTCTAAACACCTGTGTTTCAGCCTTATAGCATCAATAATTTAAAAAACAAAAACCTTTGTGAAACCATTAAAGTTGGCTTTAAAGAAATAGCAGAAATGTGGGCTTGGCCCAACCGACCATAACTTATTTCCCAATAAAGAAACTCTGTTCCAATCCATGCAAATTTTACATATTTGTCAGCAACAATTAATAATAATAAAAAATAACCCTGTGCTGCATTCTCTCCCATATGAGGCACGGGTGGTGAGGAGAAACAACTACTCGGAATCGTTCTACAATACAGCTGTGACTTGACAATTCTAGTTAAAAAGAAGGATGATGTTTCATACAGCCCATGGGGAAAGGCTCAGTAAAAAGACTGGACTTGGAGTAATTTGCAGAATACTAGAGATGTTGTAGCAATGATGTCAGGTTGAGGTTTTCACTCTTGGGGAAGTGAAACCACACATCCCCTCAAACTATGTCTTGAAGTCCCTGACATTACCTGAAAGCCCATAATATAATCATGCTGTGAAGGTAAGCAGACGGGTAGGGTCTGTCCTGTGCCTCGATGAAAAATCCTCTTTTTACCATATTTTCTCATCTCGTTACCATATTTTCTTGTCTGAACAGGAATCATACATTGTCAGCCTTCCCAGGTACACCAGACAGAAAATATGACAAGATGAGGTAATAGCAATAGCACTTAGACTTATATACTGCTTCACAGTGCTTTACAGACCTCTCTAAGTGGTTTATAGAGTCAGCCTATTGCCCCTCCCCCCCCACCAAAAAAAACACCTCTGGGTCTTGGAAGGATGGAAGACTCAGTCAAACTTGAGTCGGTGAGATTCGAATTTCACAATTGCAGTCAGCCGGCAGTCAGCACAAGTAGCCTGCAATACTGCATTCTAACCACTGTGCCAGTGTGGCTCATAATAGTATGTTATTGTAAAGCTACATTAACTGAATTATGCCAGTCTGAAAGGACACTTCATCCATTGCCTTTTTAAACCACCAGATCCATTAGGCTGGATCCTTCTTAAGTTTGTTCCCCTGACCATTAAGCCACTAGGGTTTCCTTCTTTTCTTATTTGATGGTTTCCTAAGCAGGATCTCTTCCCCTCATCCCTCAAAATTATTTCCATGTACCATTAATGCATCTGCATGCTCGAGAGACAAGCAGTAGGGTCTGGAAAGGAGAGTAAGCAGAATCTGCCAAAAGTAAAGAGAATGAATATAGGAATATCATTTAGATTGGGTCAACAATCTAAATGATATTTTGTATACTCAAAATAAAAGTAGCCATGATTTGGTTAACCCTACAGAGAAGAGAAATTGAAGTGTTTAATAAATATGCAAAGATGGAAATGGAATGAGAAAGATTACTCCATAAAGAATACTATTTAAACGGGAAAAGGATAAATTTAGTTGGGGGAAAGAGCCACTGACTATGTCATACATGCAAAACAATAACATGTTTTAGTGCAATATCTGACCTCAAGCATTATAGTTTAGTCATCGAATTAAGCAAATCTTGGGTAAGTTGGAAATTTTAACAATCAGGAAGGAAACAGGATTATAGAAAGAAAAGAAATTAAATTTCTACAATGCCTTGTTCATCAAGTTCAAAAGAAGGCCTCCCCCCCCCCGCCCGGACTATTTTGTGATCTGGAAAATTATTGTAGTAAGGCCATCAAGCCTGTGAAATGGGCTGGGCTGAGGGAGAGTGATTGGCCCACAAAACACCCAATCAGTTTTCATGCATAAGGCGGGACTAGAATTTACAGTCTCCTAGTTTCTAGATCAGCACCTTAACCACTATGCCAAACTGGCACTAATACCAATGACTTCTCAAGTAGGACCCTCCAGATCTGATGAACCACAGAAGCAAGGAAAGGATGAATGAGAACCACCATTTTGTGAAATACTCCTCTAAGAATATTCACTTGCTGTTTTTTGGGGAGAAAAGATGGGGGATTATTAAAAAATATACTGTAGAAGTAACATATGCACTACTGTCACCAACTAAAAGGGTACCGACCGGAAAAAAGAAAACACGATTTCGGATTTTTCTTCACGTTTTCTGCATTTGCTTGGAGATTATGAAAATGGGGCAGCAATGAAATGGTTAGCTCAATAACTGTAAAAATATATATCAGAAGTTGTATTGGCAATGTTTCTTCCTTTTTTTTCCCCAGAGCAAACTTTGAGATAGATTGTATATATTTTTTTTTAAAAAAAATCACAAACTTCAATGACAAGGAGTGAAATTGTGGAACTCCAAAAAGATGCCATTAAAAGGAATTTCAAAACTGACAAACAGGGAGGGGAAAAAAGAGCATATAATTTTACAACACGGGTGGAAAAAAAAGTATCAAATTTTGAGAAATCGCATTAGCGTATCATTCCCAGTACATAAGCCATTAGAGGGAAAAACCTAAATTACACCTTGTAACAAAGTAAGAATGTTTTCAATGTTTAAAGGTAATTTTGTATTACTTCTACTGTTACTTAAACTCTTATCTCTTATAAATATCTAAAGACAGGGCCCCCGGTGTTATTACCTATGTCTTAGGAAAGAGCAACAATTTCAACTCCATTCAGCTACCTTTCTATTTTGCCAAGTGCTATCAAGCAGAGGGTTGCATAATTTGTGATCTAAGTGAAATAGATATTTTTTTCACGCTGCACATTTATCACTCTCCTGTGGGCCTCGCTGCTGACAATCAAATCATAAAAGATGCTTGAAATTGTCATGATGCACTTATTTGCTCATGATCTTTGATACAAATAGTTTCTGCTATCCCCCAAAAAAAGAGGGGGGAAGAAAGAGCGAGCATCCCCCCCCCACCTCTTCTCAAGTCTTTTTTGGCTGTCATTCTGAGTGTGCCTTAAAGCTATAGGAGGCTTTTATTGTGGTTGGTTTATTTTGTTATTGTTACAATTACCCTGAAGTTAAAGCGCATCTCGCTGCCTTTATCTTCAGCCATACCAAAG
The DNA here is from genome assembly GCA_026931265.2 of Tropidonophis doriae. NCBI lineage: Eukaryota > Metazoa > Chordata > Lepidosauria > Squamata > Natricidae > Tropidonophis > Tropidonophis doriae. The sequence goes on along the minus strand of JAPKID020000118.1, from coordinate 11,439 downwards.
ACAACCCTGTGAGGTAAAAGTTGAATGCTTCTATTTAGGCTGGAATTGTATGGGCTGGGAACAATCTCCATTATCTGGAAGGAAAGCTGGTAATTCTGCTGAAGTGAAAAATCCATGAGAATTTGATTACCTCTGAGTCTGAAGTAACAATAACCCCAAACCACTGTGTGTGTGTGTATTTTTTACTAAACTGCAATCTTTGGGCAAAATAATTCCAAAAACTGATTGTATACCATTTCATGTAGTTCTAGATCATCCATGTTCTTTCTTTTGGATTAAATAGAAACCAACAGGTCTGATCATATTGGATGTGCCAACTGCTCATCAATGCAAGTATCATTGTGCATCATACAACGATATTCTTAATGCATTCTATAGGTAATAACCGTTATTTGTATGTCTCTGGTCTTACTGTTCAGCTATATTCTCTCGAAACGGAAGGTTAATATGTAAACTCACCTTCCTGCAGAACTATACTCCAGGCTTTTGATGAAATGTGGGCCACCTGTGGCTTGTTTTTAAGTTTTCCATAGGAGCCGTGGTTGTTTTAGTCAATTTCTTTTATTTAATGACATTGCAATGTAAAGCACAGCGTTCTCCATGCAGTTTGGCTACTCAATTCAAAGACAATTTGATTGGGAAACTTCCAGCAGCAAGCTTTCCCTCCACCATTTGGATTGTGAACAGGAATGTATGAGGTGACCCAAGTTCACAGCCAGATTGCACTCCCAACTCAGTTATTGCCTTCAGAAAATTTTTAAAAGGCTTAAGTTGACATGCTCTGCCCTTCATTTCCCCCCCCCAGCACCCCAATCCAAAAATCTATGATGTAGCAGGTTCTAGGACCTATTTACTAGAAGCAGAAAGTAAAGAAAGTTCTAGTTGTACCTTAAGCACAACACCAGCTGGGCCAGGCATTTTCCTTCAGTCCAATTTATCTCAAAGTGTTTCACTGATTAGTGGACTGTAGGCTAAAAGATGTGAAGAATGGTTGCAGAAACTGAGTATATCTAGTTTAATGAAAATAAAGTCTAGGGGTGACATGATAATGGTGTTCCAATATTTGGGAGGCTGCAAAAAGTATCTGAAGGTACAACTAGAAGCAACAAATGGTAACTAATCAAGTAGAGAACCAACATATTAGAACTAAGGAGAAATTCCCTGACAGTTAAAACAATCAGTGGAATGACTTGCCTCTAGAAGTTGTGGGTACTAGAGGTTTTTAACAAGAGATTGGACAACCATTTGTCTGAAATGATATAGGGTCTCCTGCTTGAGCAGGGGTTGGATTAGAAGACCTTTAAGGCCCCTTCCAATTCTATTATTTCACTGTGGGAATAAAGATACAAAGCATTAGCATTATGTTCACAATCTTGAGTTGTGCAAAATAAAGTGATATGGAAATAAAATATATACAATTTATGCTATTTGCACACACAGCATTTTTAAATGTTCCACTGGTATTACTGCTGTTTATGAATTCCTTAATACTCAATACAGGCAAATACTCACACTCACAAACACACAGACACATTTTCAGGAAGAAAGGAAGTATGGTTTACACGTACACAAAATGTGCGCACACATTTTTACAGGGTTTTTTTCTCCTTCCCTTCCCCTCCCTCCCTCCAGAGGTGTGTTGCTCCTGGTTCAGCTCAGTTCGGCCAAACCGGTAGTGGAATTCAGACCTGGGTTGCAGAACTAGAAGCGACCCAGGCGTGGTATACCCCTGAACCAGTTCCTTCACCACTGCTGGGCCGCCGCCATTTTGGTTTTTAATGACTGCCCGTGCACAGTTCCCTGTAAATTGTTCTGCGCACAGGGTGCAAACCTAGTAAAACCAGCAGCAACTCACCCCTGCCCCCCCTCCCATTATGATTTGATATGTTGGCTTAAAACTGATTCTTTCTCAGGCTATGATGAAGAATAGTAGCACAAGGTATAAAATACAGCATCTCTGGCCTGATCCAGAGCAAGCTGCTGGAAATTTATTTGGAGGGATAAGGGAGAAATATATTAGTTAGTGAAATGGAGCTTGCTGCTGAGTGCACAAAGGTGAATTTATTTGTCAGAAGTTTGAAAGAGGTTTATGCAATGGAGTATTATTGAACCAGGCTATTAGCAGAGTGAATTGCTACTATGACACACCATTAAATTGTTTTTAGTATCCACAAAGGTATCATTTTGCTGCAGACATAGTTAGTAACCAAGTTATATATTTACTGGATGGCAACAGATCTTAGGGAAAAAATAGGGCATTTGGTTAAAAGTTGAACATCCTTAAACAAATGAGGAAAAAAGTTGCTACAGACATTGTTTTATGAAGACTCTAATTCCCAGTTCCTCAAGACAATAGCGAGCAGTTTGGGTACTGGGGTAGTTTTGCTGCAATGCTGTGCTTTTGTTTTATTTATTCATTCATTTATTTAGAAGACTTATATGGCTGCCCATCAGGACAGCTTACAACAACCATAAAACCAATAAATAAAACAATCATAAAAACAATAAACAAAGACAAATAGGCCTAAGTTTTCTAGTGTTTCTTATTGTGAAGCAATGTGATGAGAGTTTCTTGTATACCACAATAAATTATGCCAAATTATGGGATTTGTAGACCTTTATCTGGTTGCCATTCTAATTTGTTAAAAACAGTATTTTGTAGCTCTCCAGTTGATAGAAGAAACCTACATGTGGCATTTAAAAGGTGAATGTAAAGTTTCCCCTTGCACATATGTGCTAGTTGTTCCTGACTCCAGAGGGCAACGGTCATCTCCATTTCAAAGCCGAAGAGCCAGCGCTGTCCAAAGACGTCTCCATGGTCATGTGGACGGCATGGCTAAATGCCAAAGGTGCACAGAGCACTGTTACCTTACCATCAAAGGTGGTTCCTATTTTTCTACTTTTATTTTTACATGCTTTCGAACTGCTAGGTTGGCAGAAGCTGGGACAAGTAATGAGAGCTCACTCTGTTACACAGTGCTAGGGATTCAAATTGCCAAACTGCCGACCTTTCAGTCGACAAGCTCAGCATCTTAGCCACTGCACCACCGTGTCTCTATGTGCGTTTAACCTGGTCTTAAAAGTAACTAAGCAAGATAGATCCTGGCTAATACTTGTATACAAAGCCACCAGGGTATTCTGAGTCTGAATGCCAGATTGAGAAATGAAAGAGAGACTTGGGGTGAGGGTGAGGGAATGACAGATCATTTCTATGGTGTGCAATAGTCCAAGAGAAACCAGATTCTGTCCTATTAATTGGGTTTTAAATAATAGGGTTTTTTAGTGCAGGGTAATGCTTTATTTAATTCTAATTTTAATTTTTTGTATTTTTGTATATTTTATTGTTTCCCTGTACGCCGCCCCGAGTCCATTTGGGGAGATGGGTGCGGGATATAAATTTAATAAAATAAATAAATAAAATAAAAAAGATCAGTTTGGGCAACTAAATTAAGTCATTCACATACTGTAGTTTCACTATGTACATTGCCTTGCTGTTTCACTCTGAAAGTCTCCATGCAGCAGTTTTTTCTTTTTATTTCATTTAATTGTAAATGGAAGACCAGTTCATAATTGATGAAAGACTTAATACAATCACACAGCTCCCTATGACTGATCTGCCTGATTAGAATGGCACTGTTCAAATTCTGTGGAAGAAGATTGGTTAGAAGGTTATGGAAAGATAAAGTTCAATATATCTTAAAGGCAACAGATTTGTAAAGGTCTTCTAGAATAGAAAAAAAATGACAAAGTTTTCCCACCAAGAGTCATGTGAGGCTGATTAAACTAGAGCATAATCTGTTCCAAAGTCCACCAGTGAATTTCCATGGGTGAAAGTGGGCTTGAACCTGGATATTTCAGGTTCTGCGTCAGCCCTAGTTGAGTCACCTTACTACACTGACTGGTGAAAGAAGTCCCCTTTGTCTCAAAGCACTGTCACACCAGAAGCCCTGGTTGCACAGTGGTTAGAATGCAGTATTACAGGCTAATTCTGCCCACAGCCAGGAGTTTGATCCTGATGGGCTCAAGGTTGACTGAACCTTCCATCATTCCAAGGTCAGTGAAATGAAGACCCAGATTGTTGGGGGCAATATCCTATTATTGCAAGCCACCCAGAGAATGGTATAAAGCACTATGGGGCAGAATATAAATCTTAAGTGCTATTGTTATAAATATTGGACCTTGATCACTCTTTAAACCAATGCTGGATATGGTTGATTACATGGCCTTCACTAATTATGTGACAAAATAATATCTATTTGAAAGATGGATGCTACCAGTTTGCTACCAGTTTTAAAAGATTGTGACTTCTTGGAGCCCAGTGCTTTTTTCCAGCTTCTTGGTTCAGATACTTCAAGCTATCTATCCCAAGTTTCCTATAAGAAGAAGACTTCTTAAAAAGCATCCTCCCATCATAGGAAATTTAAGTTTGTTGCCCGATAGAAACCTATTTCATTCTATATTCCATTGTTTTCTTGATTGATCAAACTCCACCTTCAACTCCTTTGTCTTCTCAATTTTTCTAGCAAGTGTGTGAGATTTTTTTCCTCAAACATCGTTCGAAAGCATGTGTCCTTTGCTGCTATGTTAACATTCTTGGCTTCACAACCTCCTCTCAGTTTGTAAAAGAGGAGGTTCCTTTCCCCGCCCCCATCTGTTTTAGGCCCACCCTTTCATTTCAAAGCTGCTGCTAAAACACTCCCAGAAATCTAATTAATCATATTTTTCTGCCTAACATGAAGAACCCAATGACACATGCCCCTTGCCATTTGCAAAAACCTACATTATTTTCAGTGGATTGATATATTTTAATTGTGTGCTTATGTTCTACTTATATTCCACTTAGCTAATGTAAGTGGCTCAGTGGCTAAGATGCTGAGTTTGTCAATCAGAAAGGTTGGCAGTTTGGCGGTTCAAATCCCTAGCACTGCATAACTTGTCCCAGCTTCTGCCAACCTAGCAGTTTGAAGGCACATAAAAATGCAAGTATAAAAATAGGAACCACTTTTGGTGCAAAGGTAATAGTGTTCCATGTGTTTAGTCCTCCCAGCCACATGACCACGGAAATGTCTTCGGACAGTGCTGGCTTTCGGCTTTAAAACGGAGATGAGTCAGGAACGACTAGCAGGTATGTGCAAGGAGTGCGTTTACCTTTACCTAATGTAAAGAGCCCTCCCCCCTCTCATTCTCTCTCTTGGTTTTGGTATTTTACTTGACACAAAAATATACGCAGTAGGTTGACCTGAGGGAGAATAAGTGGTCCTGAATCACCTAGTGAAATTTCTGACTCAGAGAAGGCCTGAAACTGGACTCACCAGTCTAAATGTAACACAACAACCATTATACCATTTTTTTCCCCAGGACTGGTGGTGGGAAACAGTCTCCATTGTATCAGTAAGGTTATAACAGCATAGGTTATGTGGCAAAGCCAGCTCTATTTATTTACTATTGTTTACCACCTTCTATCGAAGATGGCTGCCTTGCTTAATTAACAGCACTACATACAACAAATCTGCTTTGTCCTTCTCTTTTAGCCTTTCAGACGGCAACCATCAGACTGTTGACTAATCACGAGCCAAGCCAATCACTGGCTTCAGACTGGGGCTGCAAGCTTTCATTCATTTAATTAGTAGATCAGTCAACTAATGAGCAGTTGATTAATCAGGAGGTGGGATTTTATTCCGCCATGGAAGGTTTCAAACAGCAGTATCATGAGTTATCTGCCATTTGTTTGAGGTTTACTTCTTGATATAACATGATTTAAAAATAAACAAACGAAGCATCACATTTCAAATAAGGTAGAAATAGTGAATTCTCATTACTGAATAGTATGTTGCCTCTTCACATATGATTTCAGTGTCTCAAAAGGAGCATCCCTCTTGATAAGATTCAAATGGATGCACCAGTAGTGGGATTCAAATTTTTTTTTAGTACCGGTTCTGTGGAAGTGGCTTGGGGTGTGTGTGGCATGGCTTGGTGTGCATTGCAGGGGAAGGATATTGTAAAATCCCCATTCCCTCTCCACTCCAGACAAAGGATACTGAAAAATCCACATTCCTTCCTGATCAGTTGGGACTTGGGAGGCAGAGAATAGATGGGGAGGGGGGTGGGCAGTCAGAGGTTGTATTTACCAGTTCTCTGAACTGCTCAAAATGTCCGCTACCGGTTTTCCAGAACTGGTCAGAACCTGCTGAATAACACCTCTGGGATGTGCCCTTAAAACAATAGAACAGAGCAGGCATATCTCTAGAGAGTTTGCTCTTGAGTATATTGGCTGTTTATAAAAAGAAGAAAAAGGAGTTAATACAAATACACATAGCAAAAGAAGCGCAGTCCAATTCTTTAAATGCTTACTTCTGACTAATCCTGCTCAATCCCTAAGGGGTCTGTCCCCAAGAAAGAACACAGCCTTACTTACATCCACCCAAACAAATGTGTTCAATCTAAATCTGGTGCTATATTTTAATTTGAAAACCTTATAACACAATGAGATTCAATCACAAGCCTTTAATTTAATCATATTTCTGCAACTTACTGGAAATAGGGAGGGGGGTTGGAAGAAAATTGCCGAAATTAACATTTTAATTTGGCTGCACTAAAGTGCAGAAGGAGCTTTAAGGCGAGATTTGTTAAAGAGGGGGTGGGAGCCGAATGAAATATATGTATGTAGATATACATATTAGATTAAATGCTTTAGAACATAAATCAGTGAAAGAAAAGTAATAAATAATACACACTGGAAATGTGATAATGTTTATTAAGAAGCAACAGCCTTGTCATCTTCATTTTCTTCTTCACTGATTTTCCTCTCAAAGGGTATGCTCATTTGGGACTCCCTGCAATTTAGCCCGAGGCCACTCTCTAATTCTTGGTTTCAAAAAAAAAAAACCTGCTTTGCAGAAATAAGTTAAAAGCAGTACAACTGTACACACTGAAGGTCTTTGCATTAAGCTCCTTAATGAAAATATTGTGAATCTTTTTTTTTTAATGTTATTATGGAAACCTTGAAATAGGTATTTTCAAGGAATGGAAAGACAGAAGACAATAGAGAAGCATGTATCTAAAGACTGGAGAACAATTCCTACATTGCTCAGTCTGAATTTTAATCTATGGAAGCCTTTCCCAGACAGGTCTTATCCAAATACGTTGTGCTGCAGTTCCTAGAATTCTGGAATATCAGCCACCATATTTGCAGATGTTGGTAAAAATGTCCATCTGGGTTCAGTTCCATGTGGGGGAAAAGGACACTGGAAACAAGGAGGCTGTTTGGAAAGATGGTTTTAATGGTGGATAGGACCGCATGGCTTGAGTTCCTGAGCAGAAAAGGGGGGATCACATGCCTCAAAGATGTTGAAGAAGAAAAAGGGGGAAAGGTCTTGCTGAGAGTCCCTGAGTTTTTTATACCCTCTGTTCAGCTCCAGCCCACAGCTTCCAGTTCCTGTGCAAGAAATGCATCCGGATTGGTTGTCAGACTACCAAGGGGCAGGGGTCTTAGTTAACTTTGTAGGCTGTCTGTCTTTTGTGTCTCAAGCTTGGTTGAGTTACCAAGGCCCATGTGGTGAGTTTCTGTTGCAGATGGATCTGCCTGAAGGAGGTAGATCTTTGCTCTGTAGAATAAACTGACTCAGGTCTTTAATGGCCCATTGACAAAGGTGGGGGCTATTAAGAGTGGGCATGTTTCCTGTCTAAAACACATTTCTCCATTTCTTATCCAGGAAAATATAATATTGTACCTTTTCAGTATTTCACAGGATATTTCATTTTTCTAGGAGAGGGGTGCGTTTTAACTTCGTACAATGGCATTAGGATAGAGACAGTTAGTCTACAATTCTACTTCTTGAGACTGGGTGCAGTCTTGAAGGAATGCTAAGAACGTAAAGAGTATCCAGGTTGGATCAGTGTTTCTCAACCTTGTCAAGTTTAAGATGGGTGGACTTAAACATGTTGGCTGGGGAATTCTAGGGTCTGAAATCCACCCATCTTAAAGTTTGAAAATTTGAAAGGTGCTTAAGGTACAACTAGAACTTTCTCTCTGCTTCTAGTAAGTAGGTCCTAGAACCTGCTATATCATAGATTTTTGAATTGGGGTGCTTGGGGGGGGGCAAATACATTGGAAAATCCTGTAATTTATCCAGGTGTGCAATATATGTTTGTGTGTGTGTTAGGTTTTTGAGCTAATCAATAAATAGATCTATCAATAGATCTATTTCGAGCTTTTTAGTTCTCATCAGCTAGCCATACCTTTACTGGGGTTCGAACTGAATATTTATCTGTACTATGTGTAATATTCCTAATCGTAATGTACAATTCTGTCTCAAATTCTGTAAAGTGGAAGTGTATACTATATAGATGCTCCCATCATATTGTTTTATAAGTATACCCATTTGCATTTCATCTAGATATAGGGTGATTTTGACGCATTGAAAGCATTCATAGTTCCATCAAAATGATAGCCTTGGTATAAACCTTGGTAAAATATTCAACAGTGTGAAACATTAGTTAAAATCTGTTTTTTCAAGATATCCTGAACCTTGTATGTTTGATGGACAATTAGTAACTCTTATTTTTCTATAGCTTAATGCCAAAAGTGCTATATATCCCTGATAGCATTTCATAATTGAGTTTCTAGAATTCCTGAAAATGACGGTTCCATACTTTATCCTCCATGGGGAAAAAAATCAATGAGATTTGAGGGCAGGAGGGATGTGGTGGCTCAATGGCTAAGATGCTGAGCTTGTCGATCAGAAGGTTGGCGGTTGGCGGTTTGAATCCCTAGTGCCTTGTAATGGGATGAGCACCTGTTACTTGGCCCAGCTTCTGCCAACCTAGCAGTTCAAAAGCACGTACAAAATGCAAGTGGAAAAATAGGAACCACCTTTGGTGGGAAGGTAACAGCACTCCATGCACCTTTGGTGTTTAGTCATGCCAGCCATATGGTTACGGAGACATCTTCCAACAGCACTAGCTCTTTGGCTTAGAAACAGAGGTGTGAACGGCCCCTAGAGCTGGAAATGACTAGTGCACATGTGCAGGGAAAATGTTACCTTTATTTTTCCAAGAAGATATGACCTGCCCTACCCTTTAATCTCATTCAAGTAGGGTTTACCCCTTTCCTAGTTCAGCATTCTTGTGGGCGTAATTTACATACTACCAGATATAAGCACTGCTGTACGTAAGTCTTGGAAAAATTTTGCACCACTCCATTTAACTCCAGTCACATGACAAAAAGAATAGGCCAATTGCCCAAAGATGTCTTGACTGGAGTTGATATTCATGATTTGGGGTGGGGTGGCAAGAAAAAAAATGATATTTCAAAAATTGGAAAGTCTGGGTAAGTAACAGTTATTTCATGCCCCACAGTTCTTAATATTTGCTATCTCTTAATAATTGCTATATCTTCCTTTGGACTCTTTTTCTGTTTTAAAAATATTCAAAGAATGACAATCCATTTTGTTTGTTTCTTTTTATACTTTGTCTAAGTAGAAAGGAGAGAGAGAGAGAGAGAGAGAGAGAGAGAGAGAGAGAGAGAGAGAGAGAGAGAGAGAGAGAGATAGATAGAGAGAGAGAGAATTTTTCTGGATGGAAATTCTATTGTTTGCCAGTTACTTCTATTTGATTCAGGTGTGTAGTGTGTCCCAACAGGATTAAATAGTTTCTTTCTTCCTTTTTTAATATTAAAGTTATTAATATTTCATAGGGTTTTTTGAACAAAACCTTAAAAGTAGATCATATTTGAACTTCCCCTCTCTTTTTTTAAAAAAAGTTTTATCTAGGGCAATATCATTAAATTATTTTTGAATTAGGGAAATTAAAGGAGATTAAGCAGTTGTATAATGTTAAGGCTAATGATAAAAATTCTGAAATGTAGAATGTTGTTACCAGCTTTAACTAGTGGGACTAAGGTTGAATTCTTCTGAGAACATTTTGAATGAGAAGTATAAATTAAATACAAATTAAAAAGCATCATGATTTGTAGATCTAAGCAGTTGCCTGTTTGAATGTTTCAGCTGTAACTTTTTAGAACCAGTTTGAGAAGGGGGTCATAGAATGTTGATAGATCATATAAAATATAACTTTATTTAAAAAATGTGCATATTATTAATACTTTAATTATAATAATTTACCTTCACCTGATAGACAGGCATCTGAGAAATATGTATTTATCACTGGTAAGGTTTTAAAATTCATCTATTAGAGAGACACAGAATTGGAAAAAAGGATGTTACAACATCTGTAGTTTAAGTGCTGATGTACTGAAGTTATTTAGAAATAATAATTATTACTATTGACATAAATGGGTTAGTGATAGTGGTGTTTCCAAGAAACAAAGTAATTAAAGAATATGCTTTGAAGTACAGTACCTGCCAGACTTCATTAACAGCAAAAAATATGGGTGCGTTTCAAACAAATCTGAAATTATTTAAAATCACGGTCTTAATAATCTTTCATTAAAATGACTGAATTAATTAGTATAACTATTGCATGCATGTAACAAGCAATGCACAAATTTCTGCTTGTTGTATCACCTTATTTTTACTCTCACAATATTTTCAATATTTCTAATCAAGAAGACTCCTACAATCTTATCACATTCCACAAGCACTTTTATTTAAAGCAATGCGTTGTTCTCTTTCCATTGCATTTTATCCTCTAGAGTCACTACTACTTCAGTGACTCCATCTAGCCACCTCATTCTCTGTCGTCCAGTTCTTCTTTTGCTCTCCGTCTTTCCCAGCATTAGGCTCTTCTCCAGTGAGTCTTTCCTTCTCATTAGGTGGTCAAAGCCTTTGAGTTTCATCTTCAGGATCTGGCCTTCTAAAGAGCAGTCAGGGTTGATCTCCTCTAGGCTGACCGGTTTGATAGCCTTGCACTCCACGGGACTTGCAGGAGTCATCTCCAACACTGTAGTTCAAGGGTCTCAATTCTTTGGCACTTAGCCTTCCTTATGGTCCAACTTTCTCAGCCATACATTGCAACTGGGGAAACCATAGCCTTGATTATAGGCACTTTTGTTGGCATGGTGATGTCTCTGCTTTTTAGTATGCGGTCTAGATCTGCCATAGCTTTCCACCCTATATATTAAAAAGGCAGAATATTATACTTCCCTGGATGAGAAATGGAGAAACATGTTTTTACATAGGAAACAGACTCATTGTTAATAGCCCTACCCTCCTCAATAGCCCACAGCAAATGTCAGCACTTAAGAAATAAAGAGATAGCTAACTCTATTCATAAGCAAATGCCCTCACCAAAGATCCCACAAAGGCAGGATTAGCCCTCTACCCATCTAGCAACAGAATTCACCACATGGCACCTGGGGAGACATCACTCAGAAAGATTCAACCAAGCTTGGAACTTAAGACACTACAAAGTTACCCCTGCATGGCTCCATGGGAGTCTGACAATCAATCAGAATACATTTCTTACACAGGAACAGGAAGT
>JAPKID020000117.1:8387-22070 GCA_026931265.2 Tropidonophis doriae | reverse complement strand
TTTCCATGGAGTGGGGCTGCGGCTGGAAGACAAGGAATGTGAGATGATGCAGTGGTGGTGGAAGAGCCACCCTCAAGGGGCCAAAGAGCCGCATGTGGCTCATGAGCCGCGGATTGCCGACCATTGAACTAGGGCATTAGGAACAAACAACCACATTTTTAGAACACCCTCCAATTAATTTATCCTCTTTTACACCATTGATTTTATTATTGACATGCTTCATGCCATGAGATGGAAAGGTTCTACCTAAATTGTGCCTTTTCTTATTTTTTTTCCTCCAAAAAACACAGATTGTTATCCAAATTACATGATTGGAAGAAAGCAGCATCATCTCCAAATGGCTGTTGCATTTGGTAATCTAACTTTAACTCGGTGCTCCCCATGTACCAAATACTGAAACACATCAACAAATACCTTCTGAATGCAATCTTTGTTCGTCTCTCTCTGGATAAAGCCCACACAGTTATGTCCATGAATAGAAACAAAACTCATAGGGAAGGTAGGACAGGGACTCAACAGAGGGCTTGGAATAGCAGGACAGATTAAGTTTTACAACTGTGGAATACCAGCTGTCCATATATTTAAGGAGTTTAACGATTCTAAATATGAATTCTTTTCAGATCAGTGCAAAGGAGTAGTGTCCCTGTGTGTGTGAATTATAAATATAAACACTTGTAAATTAGACACACACGCACACGTATAAATGTATAAATTATGTACATATATTAATGATTAACATTTAAAAGAGAGTGTGTGTAGATTTGCAACTAAATATGGAACAGCTGGAATAGATCCAGTGTGGCATTTAATATATGGAGTAGAAGCTCCTCCTTTGCTGATAGGATTAGCCAACCACCACTCCTCATCCTTTTAAGGATTGTCTGACTACATTCACACTCACACAAGTTTCCCCAGGCAATTTAAATATTTACACCATAGTTGTTTTTTTAGTTTTATTGCATTTATCGGACTATAAGACGCACTGGAGTATAAGACACACCATGATTTTGAAGAGATAAATTTTTAAAAAAGTTTTTGCACTCTGCAGGCTTCCCAAACCCTCTGCAGGCCTCGTTTTTTGCAACCCCCCCCCAAAAAAGAGGAGGGGAAATTCAGAGCTTTGGGAGGCTCTTGGAGTGCTCCTGGGGAGTGGGAGGAGCAAAAATGACCCTTTTTTGCCAAAAAGAGGGGGCATGCAGAGGCTTTGGGAGGCTTGTAGAGTGCTCCTGGGGGCTGTGGGGGGGGGGGGACAAGCAAAAACAGCCCTCAGGAGCCTCCCAAACCCTCTGCATATCCATTTTTGCAAAGGAGACGGGGTTTCAGTAGGTCAAAAATACTGTTTTCAGTGTATAAGATGCATCCAGATTTTTTGAGGGAATACTGCATCTTATACTCCTAAAAATACAGTAATTGGGGAACAGGGGTTTGGTAGCCTTGAACATTCTTCAAAGCTAGCCCATTCCAGTGGATTTGGATTCCATGCACAGCCTATAATACAATCACCAAACCAAACAATGAAGAGCATCTTTCCAACTGGGCCTTCTTCTGAGAATTTGAATTATATGTGAGGTCTTCGCAAGGGAGCTGGCAGGGGCTTTTTCCAGGGAACAAGGAGACAAAGAAACTTGGAAATTTGCAGGAAAAGGGCAAAGGCAGACCGGCCCACCCTCATGCACCAGATTGCAGGGTACATCTAATAGTCTTTCAGATAAGTGCTTTAGACTGGCAAGATTCTGTCTATTGATGAGCAAAGCAATAAAGAAACTACTCAACATTTCTTTTGCTTTGAATCGGAGTCATTCTTGGTTCCTTTGGCCTGACACCATCTTAGGTTTGAATTGGGCCATCCTTGTATTACAAATATTACTTGCTGAAAATGGCCCAGGTTTTGGCCATCTTCTTCCTCCACAAACTGTCTTCCAAGCCTTGCCAATAATTCTACCAGCAAGATTAAATCTCTCTTTTTTAAAGGTACAGATAATGTAGACTGTAAGTAAAAGCTGTTCTTTAAAAAAAAAATTAAGAAAAAGCACAGAACTTATGAAAGCAGAAATCCTTGCTGTGAATTCCACATGCTCAAAGCACAAGATCAGTTGAAAGGAAGCCGTGTTTAGACTATCATCAAGCCATTATGGTTTCACTGCCCGTGATACTTAAACCAACGGGAAGCTTTTGCTGTAACTGTCGTAGGGAACGTAAAAGAGATGGGCATGATCAAAACACAAAACCAGAAAGGAAAAAAAAGCAAGTCAAAACTGAAAACAAGGAAAGAGCTGCAGACAGTTGATATCTTCGCTTAGGAAGAGCCTACCCAGTGAATTTGGTCCCTTGAGGCCCAAGCTGCAGGATTCGGCTAACCTGGCTCTCGCCCTCAATTAAAGGGGGAGGATTGGTGGGAAGATGCAGTTTACTAGTAGCATCCATGCAGCAGGAAGAAAAACAAGAGGGGAAATTAGGAGCCAGAGGTTGACAGCTACAATAGGCTTACTTGCAGGTTAATTCTTCTGCTCTTGGTGGGCAACAGCCAAGGAAGAAGGATGGCTGGAAGAGAGTGTTTCTTTAGAAGGGACAGAGTGTCTATGGGCATGGGCTGCTCTGCGCATGGGTGGGTAGCACTACCAAGGCTGATTGGAGCCCATGACAGAGGGAGGTCTCTGCTGAACGCCGCCCTTTCCACCTTCCATCCCATCCCACCTGCTCAAGAGAAGCTCCCTCTGGGCTCCATGGGAAGTTGGCCTCCAGTGAAGCAACACACGTCACAAACAAGTCAACGCACACGCGGAGGAGGATCACAATAGGAAAGACAAGGATCCAACTGGTTGAGGAGGAGAAGCCACTTGAGTGATCAGCCCAGAGGGCCACTTACCCCAGGAACTGTGCCCCGGAAGGCCCCATCTCAATCAGCCGGCTGGCTAATCCTTCTCCTTCCACCATAGGTGGCGGGCTGGCCAGCTTGGCTCTCTTCACCAAGCGGCAAGTGATGCGGGTGGGAGCCGTGCACTTGCGTGGCGGGATGATGATCCTCATGCCGTGGTGGCGGCTGCCACGCATGGAGCCCCCCCGGGCATCCACCATAAAGCTGACCAGAAAACTGGAAGAGGAATGGGCAAGCATCAGGAAAAGCTGGCACGGAGCAAAAAATCTCTAACACCAATTTAATGCACCGAGAAGGAAAAGCCTTCTGAGAACGGCTGGCATTAATTGGCACCATTTGGGTGCAGATCTACTCAGGAGGAAGCGACATGGAGTCCACCACTCTGCTCCCTGGAGCAGCCAAAACCAATGGGGGTGAATTCAGATAGAACTGGGCAGCTGATTTCTCAGCAAAGGGTACAGATAATTCTTTGCATGGGAGATTATTTGGAGGAGAAAGAGGGCGTTTATTTTCTCTTATTTTGATCCCATGACTGCATGATACCATGGCTAAGGATTGAACAGCCTCTCCTATAGTGAACTTATCAATGTATGATTCATGCCTTATCAGCATGTGCAATTAATCATTTAATAGTTCCTTACACTCTATTTCTTCAGAAACTATCAGACCAAGGTGCTGCAGGACATCTTTTTCCCCTTTAAAAAAAAGGCTTTCTAAAAAAAATCTGTCTCCTTTCTTTTTTCCTTTAAATCTCTCATCTTCAACCTGAACTTTGTGTTCTACCGCAGTTCCTCCTAGTTGGTTTCTTAAAGGAAGCAGCCAACTTTGATCCCATGGCTTCCCCATGGAAGATGTCCTGAAAGCTTTCTTTTGAAAAATTCTTCCAAGTTCTGCTGAGCTCAGAGGACAAAAATAAGGCCTCCTTGAGCCCAGCACAGTTCCTGGTGACCATGGACATCCAGGTGGGCTTCCTTAGTGATAAAGGATCCTTAGGAAAGAGGCTTGCCATCAAGACTGACCTTCACCCTTCCAGCCTGCAGTTCCTCCAGGTTTTCCTGGGGTCTGTCCTCCATGTCTTACTCTAGTCCAGCCTGAAGATCAGGCAGGTTGATGGGACCAATGAGCCAGATCAGACAGGGCAGGGCAGCTGAGAATGAGTTTTTCCCAAACTGGACAGGGCAGAGGTGTGATGCTCCATGAGCAAGTTATCACCCTGTGTGTTCCCCTCACTCCTCTCAAATGGAAGGGGACACAATCAGAAGCTCATATGTCACGAAATCCATCTAACCCTCAGGCTCTGCTGGATTTAATAACATTTATTGAAAGAGGTCAAGAGAACTCCTATGAAAGCAATGGTAGATCACTTCCCTACATTTCCTCAGAAAGCAACATGGGCATCTCCAGTTTCCACAGTCCATTTGCCCTTGGGGCTGCCTTTACAAAATCACGGCAGCTTTCATTTCACCTACTTCAAAGAAGAGTTTAAACTGTACTGGGTTTGTTGGTTTGTTCCTTGCTTCCTTAACTTGCTTTGCACATTACGCTAAAGCAGGGTTGTTGTTGGTTTTCCCCCCTTATCCTTTCTACATTCTACAGGCCTAAAATCTGAATGTGATTGTAGATTAAAAAGCTGCTTCCCGATATTGAATTTATAGAGATGGAAGCATGCCAAAAAACCAAAAGCCACTCTAAAAACATGGTGCTTCTTCTGCCCAGGAATAAATTGCCAATTTGTCGCAGGTGTTTCATTTTTTTGCCTTGAGGCTGCAACCTGGCCTCCCTCCCCTATGTTGGGAAAGTGATTTCTTCAAGAGATTTGGATGGCTGCCCGTCCACCCAGCTGCAGCTCAGAACTTCTCTCTCACTCCTAGGGAGTCAACTCCAGGACTTCCAGTACAGCAGGAGGTTGTCTGGAAGAGAACTGTCTTCCCTTCTCTTCCCTAACCTTGACCTGTCCCAAGAACTCAGCTTATTTTTAAATAGTTCCCTTTCGGTTTGTTTAGCCTAATCCACAAAGTTCCCAAGTTTGCAAGATCTGAAGGCTTTTTTAGAGTGTTTTCTAAACAATTCTCTCTGACCATTTGACTTAAACAACACTGGTCATGTGAAATGTGAATACAGAAATGGTTAACAGCTGATCATAGCTTGTTTTTTCAAGCTCAGCAAATACCTGGAATGCAAGACTATGGTCCCTTAGCTAGAAAGACAACAGAAGGAAGCTGCAGTTTGAGTGTTGATTATTTTAGGAATAGTTTCTTTCTCTTCCATAGAGCCTCACTGGCAAATTCCACCACATACGAGACTTTCCTCTAATATTTCTGATTGACATGCCCATGACCCTTTGTTAGCTAACCTGTCTTTCAGCCCTCCTAGACATCAGACGATATTTTTTTTCATGCAGTTTATATAAATGACATTGAGAGTTAGTGACCATCTAAATCATTATCAGACTAATGATATGAGTTACAGAACAATTTCTAAAGCACAATAATAAAGACAACAAGTAGACAAAGGAGGAAAGTCCACAGCAGAAGGTGGAAAGACTGGAGACGCACGGAAACATCTACAGACATTGCAACTGGGGAGGAAAAATAAAATAAACACACAGAGAGGCAAAATGAGAAGTCACAGACAGCGTCATCACCTTGAATCATACTGTGGGAGTGGAGAGGAATAGCTGCAAAATAATTTAGAAAGCAAATTGGGGAAAAATTAATATGAGATTATTAGAAGCAAGCAACAAAAATGTCGATCATAAACAAAGGCAGTATAACAAAAGCAAAGCATTTCAGTTCGGCCCTAGCGGGTGGAGAGAGAGATGGGGGTTATTTCCTTGTTTTAAAAGCGAAAGAGATTATGCGATAGCGATATGCATTTGGCTGAAATTAAAACCTTTGCTCAGAAATTGGATGGAGATGACGATCCAAACTCTGGCAAGGGATAGGAAGAAGTTAAGGATTGGTTTGCATTGCGCAAGCATTCTTGGAACCTAGGTTATGTTCAAGGATGTAATGCTGATGTCAAAGGATGTTCAGTTGTTTATGAGAGCCAGTATTTTAAATGTTTGAGAATGCAAATTATCTGAAACAAGGCCTCACTGTGAGGGCATATATTTGATTTTGGCTTAGCTTGTTGTTTTATCTTGGCCCCTACTGGCTGAAACTCCCAACCGATAGTTTATTGAGCTTGAACAAGTCTAGGAGAAAATACAATGCAAATGTTAAGGATAAACTGCATTTGCAGCAAAGCGCTGAGGTCCTGCCACGTGCATCGATTAGCACTGATTCTCTCCCTGTATATCTTGGATCTAGGGCAGAGATTAGAAGCTGTTGCTGCCAGTTTCAATTAGTCACACTTTAGGGTTTCATCTGTATCCTAAATCATGATTAGCCTTAAAAAGTATTTTGGAAAAATCCAATAAACATCCAATTAAATGATTCCGCCGTAACTTGAAAACACACCTCTTCTCTCGGGCCGGCCTGGCCTGACGACTGGCGTGCCTTTTTTAGCGTAGATTAGGTTTATAAATTTCTTAGTGTGGGGTTTTATTCTGTTGCTATTTTTAAAGTTAAATTTAGGGTTTTAGCACGGGGTTGCATTAATTTAATATATTTTTAGATATTTATTGTATTGTATTCTATTTTTAGATTCCCTGTGTACCGCCCCGAGTCTCTTCGGGGAGAGGGGGCGGTCTATAAATTCGAACAAATAAATAAATAAATAAATTTGAAAATACTGCTAGTCCTTGTTTAGTGACCTCCTCATACAGTGATCATTTGCAAGTGCAACCTTGAGGGAAAATAACTTTGCAACTGATCCTCACATTTATGACCGTAGGTTTGTAAAGAAAATAAAAGCTGAAGTAAGATCATAAGCACAGTTCTGGTTTCATTTAGCAACCACTTTGCTTAACAACCAAGTTGCCATTCCCAATTGTGGTCACTAAACAATGTATTCCTGTAAGCTGGCAAGTACATAAGAGAGTATTGTGTACCAGAGTACATCAACTTTGTATATCTGGAGTGCAAGGAGGTACTTGAATAAACTTGTGGGCCAGTTGTAGCTAATTTGGCGGGGTGGTTACAAATCTAAATTATAGGTCACTTGTAGGAGAAATAAAACAAGATTTAAAATGGTTAACATATGTGTGTGTGGGGGTTCTTGTCTCTAGGCTGCTGGGCGTGAGGTAGAGCGAGATTTTGACTCTGTGTATTCTCGTCTTGTACTCTGCAAAACCTACAGGTAAAGTTTCTCTATATTTATCCAGCTTTTTCTTGTAATATTTCTCATAAGACTCTGGCCTAATAAATGGTGGAACAGAATACTGCAGCATAAATGCCTTAGACAATTCTTTTAATTATCTAATTTTGGGCCATACAATCAAGTTTCAGGGAAAAGAAAGTAGTATCTCCATTACCACCGCCATCTTAGAAAACATAAAGACCTGTTGTATCATCTGCTATAAGCAAAACTTGGAAGCAAAATCAAAAGAACACTGGTCCTTATATTAGCAAAGCCAGAAAGTAATTTTAGACGTATCACTAGGTAAAAATTTAATTCAATAAACCACCGCTATCTTGTCTTTTAAACATATCTAAGATTTCTTTAACTGCCATATAAAACTTTGCATTTAACATCTTGTATTTTGTTAATACTACTTTAGAGTGTTGGACATTGCCTATAAATTACCAGTGAATGGGACTGTCCTTGATTTATGAAATCCCTTTTTAGATTTTAGAAAATCATCCTTATTTGGGAGCAGACTTCAGCATTGGACATCTAAATGCGTTATTTTTGAAAACATAAAAAATCATCATGGTCCAGGTTATGGATTTTGGGTTCTTCTGTGGAACAAACCAGCTATGCTTTTTAATTCTATATTTTATCTCATACCCACATCAAAATATAATCACTTCTAGAAGTGTCTGCAGCAGAGTGATGTATGATGGAAATTGCAAGAACTATTGAGACTCCAAGAAAAAGTACTATTGGTATAAAGATAAAATTGGCACTGGGCCTCCTGCTTTGGCATAACTAATACATAAAACAAATTACTTTTTTAGGTTAGATGAAGATGGAAAAGTGCTTACTCCAGAAGAACTTCTTTATCGAGTGAGTGTACAGTTTGATCCCTAAAATAGACATGGAGAAAATCCTAAACAGGCTCATATGAGTAACAAAAATCTGTTTTCCTATTAGATTGTGAAAAGCCATCGGTATTGTCAGTGTCAGTGGATGTCATTTTAAGATTTAATTATCCCAACTGCCTCCAGAGGCCCAAAATTGAGACTGTGAAGTTTTGATGGTTTGTTATCAAAGGCAGGTGGGTTATCCACTTATCTTCTTTTTTCTTTCTTTCCGGAAGGCGGTACAGTCTGTGAATATGTCACATGATGTCGCACATGCTCAGATGGATGTAAAACTTCGGTCTCTCATCTGTATTGGACTGAAGTGAGTCATACAATTCTCTTTCAAGCTTTATTAGAAAAGCCACAGAATAGCAGTTCAGGGTGTAATTGTCAACCCTTCCAGGCAGGTCAGACTTGGAAACCAATGTAGATTAGTGCCGCTTTTATTATAAAGCTGTGTTAAGATAGTCTTGCGAGTCTGAATGTGCTTTCGAGGGTGTGTGTGAACCATGGAAGGGCTTGCCTGAGACATTTTCGTCATGTCACGCTCTAGTTTCAGATACAGGCTGCTCTTATTGGGTAGCAACTAGGTAGCTCCTCCTCCTCCTCTTCCTCCCATCTTTCGAGGTAATTCTTTCTGCCTTCTACAGAAGTTTTCCAGTTTATGTCTGTAAGCATGCCAAATAAACTCAGGCTGTTTCTGTAGAATGTTATTCTGTTTGTCCTGCCCCTCCATAAAGTGATAGAGAGATGAGAAAGCAGACCCACAATGGATCATCAAGATGGCTAGGTGAGGTTGGGAGGTTGCTTACATCTGAAATCTTCTGGCTGGATTTTATGTGGAATAGTCATAAAGACAGAGGAGGAAGTGCTATTGATATGTCCAAGTCTCTTGTAATAATTAGATGCCCTGTTTCACATGGCTAGGTTTGAAGTTCTTTACAAAAAGAAGGGCACCAGTGAAAGGCTGAGAGTCACTGATAGAGAATCTTTACCCCTACCCCACTCCCCTTATCTCCTTCCTGGGCTCCTGAATCTTATAGCTGGGCTGGTGATAGATATTCCCAAGCTCTGCTTGCTAAAAGATTTCAAGATTTCAATTTCAAGTAGGGCCAGGGAAATCTAGGACTTCATGGATACCATGTGTTAAAGCATCTTCTCAGAGGGAGAAGGGACTACACTGTATCTGGGTTTCACCTCAAAAGCGATTAATATGTAACTTGACAGTGAGGAGATTCACATCAGTCTGTTTTCATGATCAAGAATGTTACTCAGAATAAATTCTTTAGTTTAGAATTCACAAATTCTAACATTAGGGTGGAACGAGTTAAAATAGATTCCATACATATGAATGGCTAATCTAAAAATCTAGCACTTGGTTCTAATCATTTCAGGATGCCGTTATTTTAAATTGCATAGAGTTAAAAAAAATAAACTAATGAAAGGAACAAGATTTCTTTTCCAACTGTTATTTATCCTGGCTTGCTTAATATGATGAAACACATCTGTGGGTTTGTAACTCAATTTATAATTTGATTTTCAGTGAGCAGGTGCTGCACCTGTGGCTTGAGGTACTTTGCTCGAGTCTACAGACAGTGGAGAAATGGTTCCATCCCTGGTCATTTCTACGAAGTCCTGGCTGGGTACAGATCAAGTGTGAGCTCAGGTAAGTGTTTTTTTCTGCCTTCCATATTTATATATCACCAGATTGTGTTTTCTGGAAACTACATTCTTATCTAAATAAATTCATGCCAATTTGATGCAATGGAGGTAAGTATATTTTTTAAATATCTCACTGATCTCAAGGTCCTTGAGATTCTCTGATGCTGCCCTTTTCTATAAGGAGGCCAGTCCCATTTGAACTGTCCCAGGGACGGATGACCTGGGTGGGATCCAGAGGGAACCAGGGGATATCTGGAGGGTCTTGTTGCACAGGACTGCTGAAATTCTGGTTACATCTGGAACCAAAGGGCATCTGAGGATTATGTCTGTGCTGCCTCTCTTGACCCTTCACTCCTAATGCTCCACATGGCTCACAGAGGAGCCACATGTTCCAAAAAGGGCTAAGAGACACCTAGAGTGCTGGAGAAAAATGTGAGATGAATCCGATTGGACATGACTTATTGCTGATATTAAGGCCTACCTTGTGGCAGCAAGAGTGGCAAAACACCTTTATTTCTCTGTTCTTATTGCGTCTATAGAGTGTCACCTGACAACCACGTTCAGGATCACCCAATCCTTCCTGGGATAGGAGGGCTCATGTGATCATCTTCAGGGCCATGCAGAGGAATTTGTAGAACACTTAACAGTGTTCTACTTGTCTTGTCTACTAACATTTGACTTAAAGTTGCTCGGATTCCTTCCCCATTGGAATCCATTCATGAAGAAGGTCCATTAGAGATGGCTAGATAAAGATCTTGCCCAGTTATCTGGAAACAGTTCCATCCTGTTGGACCTGGTAGACAGGGTGCTCAATACTATCAGTGCAAACACCTGTCAATTAGTTCCTTGTCCCTGCTGGCTGGTGAAATCATCCAGGATGGTGACAAGCAGGTGGGTTCAAGCAGAGATTGATTCCTCACTGCAGGGAGGGGATGTTTCTGGGATCTTTCAAGGAGGCCCTGGGTCACCTCCTCAAAAACAAAAAAACTCCTCTCGATCCTATCTAGACCATTTCTATCCAGTCTCCCACCTTCTCTTTTTAGGGAAGATGGTAGAGAATGTGGTTGCATGGCAGCTTCAAAGGGTCATGGATGAAACGAATGATCTGACCCGCTTCAGGTCAGGATTCAGGCCCAGTTATGGGAGAGAAGAAGCATTAATCGCACTTGTCAATGATTTCTGACAAGAGTGAGATGGATGAGGTGCATCCATCAACTCAATTCAAGATGCTGATTATTATTGGTTATTACCTATAAAGCCCTCCCTAGCATGGCTCCCAATGGGATAAGCCTGCCCCATCCATACCAGCAGAGGAGGCATGCTGCAGGCCCTGTAATCAAAGAATTTTGGCTGTGAGCGTTCAGAAGAGCTTTTTCTGCTGTGGTGCCCTCCCTGTGAAATATCTCCTCCCCCCACCCCCCAACGTAAGATTTGACCTTCTGAAAGGGCTTGAAGACTTGGCTCTGCCAGGTGGCCTGCAGTCCCAATGGGGGAATAGCATTTTGGAAGTGGTTAATGGATTAGTCAGACCTCACTCCTCCCCATGTGCAGTTTTCTCCCTTCCTTTCCGTTGTCATTAATTGAATTTTATCTAAATCTTAAGCTATGTTTTTTAACATTTTAATGTTTTACGTGGTGTTTTATTTGTATGACTGTAAGTCACCTAGAGTTGCCTCAGCAAGACAGGCAGTAATGTTGAGCAGGGGTCTCCAACCTTTGCAACTTTAAGACTTGTGGACTTGAACTCCTAGAGTTCCTCAGCTAGCAAAGCTAGAGACCCCTGATGTGGGGCACTGTTATGTCATCAAGACCACTTTCCCAAGAGACTAGGGTTCACTGAACTACTGGCCATCAAATACCACGGGAGGAAATGGAACTAACCCATTCTCAGTCAGTCAAACTGAGGTTAGTCAGTCAAACTATTCAATGGAAAACCAAAGTTAAAAGGGAACTGCTGAGCATTTCCCATGAATGACAGAGGTTGATTGATGGGTAATTTTGATTAGAGGCTCAAGGCTACATATTGACTATAGATATAGTAAATCTGGCAAGAAACTCACTGCACATGTATAGGAAAATTAGAATAAAATACATTGACTTTCAGAGTGTGGAGTGCTCCAGTTTACCTTTTCCTTTATTCTTTTCACAATGAAAGCCATTTATATGAATATTTTCAGACCAGAAGCTTATTGTGAACTGGGCTTTTTTGTTCCATGGTGGTGCAGTGATTAGAATGCACTACTGCAGGCTAACTCTCCCCAATGCCAGGAGTTTGATCTTAATTGGATTAAGGTTGACTCAGCCTTCCATCCTTCCGAAAGCCAGAATTTTGGTGGCAGTATGCTGATTCTGTAAACCACTTAGAGAGGGTAGTAGGACACTATGAAGCGTTATATAAGTCTCAAGTGCTACTGCTGTCTTTGATTGTCCTGATTTAATAAAACACATAAGTATTACTGACTCAAATATATTTTATTTTGCATAAATCAGGTATTTCTTCCCAGTATATTTAGTTGCTTATATTTGTGCATATTGCCTGTTTTTTTCCAGCCTTGAGCAGAGGAAAACCTAAACCTGGATTTTCTGTAGACATCTGTTATTTGACCAAGCAATTGTTTAATAATCATACATTAATCATGCTTGCTTGGTTTGCACAACGTAGTAATATGGAAAAGTGTGTTAGCTGATTTGTGGGCCATTAACACAAATTTAATTTAAGCTTATGTTTGTATAACAATTCCTGTATTGTATTGCTATGCGGTCTGAATTTGTAGCAGAACTAGTTGAGGTTGAGGCTTCTAGCAATGTGAGCTAATTTCATTGTCTATAGACAAATCTTAAATCCTAACTGCTGGGTCTATTCTGTCACAGGGTCCTCAGTAAATTTGCATTCAGCCTTTCTCAGGACTGGGAACTCCCAACAAAAAGAGAGGTGAGTATGTGACCCTGAAAATGTACCTGGATTCCTTAGCTCAAATCAGAAATTTCTTAGTATCCTTTGCCTTGCATATGAGTGGGAAGAGCATGTGTCTCCCTGTCCTAGCCCTCAAATCTTTCCTTTCTTAGGGATCATCTGTCTGAAGGCCCCGAATCATACATTAACAAGAATTATACTAAGATTGTACACTCTTCATAATCTCTTTGCTTGCTTTCTACAGGAGAAGGAGAAGAAGCCGCTGAAGGAAGGTGTTCAGGACATGCTTGTGAAACATCATCTGTTCAGCTGGGACATAGATGGTTGATTCTGTTAGGAGTCCGTGTTTGGATTTCTTGAATGGCAAATGAATGTTTGACATATATCCTCTCTTCTCCCAGGCAGTCTGCTGGCCCTTTGTGTATTATATCTCTTTCTGTAACCTGCCTCCCTCCAGTAAACTTCTACTAATTACTATTAATATTTGGCGGCAATTTGCTATAGGATTGCGGCCCCTGTTGTTTCTGCATAGTGCCGACTATAATCCACGCAGCCTACCTAATGGTGTTGGCTGGCCTTCTAAAGGGACACAGATTTCCCATTCAATGGCAAGTCAGAGGAGCATTTCAAGTGAACCAAGTTGTATAGTAGTTTTACTTTTCTTCATAACCTATGGTTACAAAGAAGTATGACTTTATATCACTTGGGGCCTATACTTGTGGAAAACTTTTCCTGACTTGTAAGTGTATTTAAAAACAATGGCATAACTAGAAAGTGAAGGATCCCCTAAGGTAACCATCTAGCCTCTACATTTCTTGTGTCCAGAAAAGCAATGTGATGGTGCAAAAGTTCTGTTGAAATTTGCCTCCTTTGTGGAAAAGGCTTGATTCTGCAATGTGGACTGCAAGCTCACTTTGCTAAGAGTCTGATAGGGTGGAACTGGTATTTTTTTCCTTGGTGCTAAGATGCACAAGTGGCTTTGGTACTGCCATAAAGTGCCTAACAAGACTGTCCGGTATCTGAGGCTGCCATGGGTATTATAAAAAATGATTGCAAGAGCAGTCTGTCCCTTTCATTCTGTTTGGCTGTGATCCAGGCTTAAT
>JAPKID020000116.1:0-22079 GCA_026931265.2 Tropidonophis doriae | reverse complement strand
GTTTATGCAGCCTAGAACTGTGTTGGCTTTTTTGGCAGCTGCTGCACATTTTTGACATAGTTTCATAGTTGCTGTTGTTGATGTAAGGTGTCAAAACTCTATTTCATTGTGGGCTGCGTCAGAGTTGTGCTTGACCTCAGAGGCCAAGGTGGGCATGGCCAGCTCGACGTTCCTCGTGTCAGAAGTGCCTGTAATGGCCTGATCCCTCTGTCAGAGAAAATGGGCTTGAGCTCCGTTTGCAACCCTCTGCCTGCGAAAATGGAGCTCAAGAGGGCCAAGGGCTCCAGAGGCATCGCAGATCCTTTGCTGTTTCCAGGGCAGCTCTAGGAGCCAGATCTAAGCACTCCCGGGGCCAAATGTGGCTCCTGGGCCTTGAGTTTGACACCCCTAATGTAAGCAGTTGGATAGAAATGCTATCAGTTTCAGGGGCTTTTCTGTTTGGGGTTTGGACTGGAAGACCTGCAAGGTCTCTTCCAGCTCTTTCAGTGTTATTCTGTTATTCAGTGCCTATGTAGCTTCATCTTCCAATACAGCTGGCTAAGCTTTCATATTTCTAGTTATGTAAAATTTCTAAATGTATTTCTTTCACCTATTTTGTTGTTTCTGATCATTAATTCTTCCTATGGTTTATGCATTGCATGCTCCGTATGCCAGTTTTGTTAACTGTATTCCAGCGCAAAACTTCCAGAGGTAACAATATCAAGAATCGCACTAGAAAGAGCAATATAGCTGTGATCATTGTGCTGCTTCTTCAATTTGAGCTAATCCCCTCCATGGGGTGATGCTCCCCTTTCTAAATCCCAATTTGCACATAAATTTCTCTGGATGCCACAACTCCTAGATAAACTAGTCACTCTCATCTCTCATTTTCCTCCAGAGAAATCTGAATCTCCTGTATAAAAGCCCCTTGGCTAGGATCAAGGACCCAAATCTCTTATCTCATAGCTGTATTGGGGAGATTTACCTTTGTGGGAACCCAGCAGAGGAACCAAATAAGATATTGGCATTAACTAGAGTTGTCAGCGTGAGAGAATTGCTGTACTGAGATCTTTTAGTTTAGTTGGTATAATATTTCTTATAGTCTGCAGCTTCTCTCTGCTCTAAGAGAAGCACTATTCTGTCTTCTTTCGCAGAATGTTTTTAAGCAGTGAGAAATAGAATACAATCTGCAGGAGTGTGTAACTCGTCAGTCAGGGGACACTATAACCAGATCTATCAAAATGCTGTGTGTTTACATCTTATTTACTCAACCAGATGCTCTCCATGTAGACTGACGGCTCCTTATTTTTGGATTAAAACAATGAAAATATTGGCATATAAACATTAAAAATAAAATAAATTATCAGAACCCACATTAAGCAAACCCAATAAAGTAGTTAGTAAAATGGAAGGCAGTGGATCAGTAGCTAAGACGCTGAGCTTGTCAATCAGAAAGGTAGGCAGTTTGGCAGTTCGAATCCCTAGCACTGCGTAACGGAGTGAGTTCCTGTTACTTCTCCCAGCTTTTGCTAACCTAGCAGTAGAAAAATAGGGACCACTTTGGTGGGAAGGTAACAGCGTTCTGTGTGCCTTTGGCATTTAGTCATGCCAGCCACATGACCACAGATACATCATCGGACAGCGCTGGCTCTTTGGCTTTGAAACGTAGATGAGCACCACCCCCTAGAGTTGGGAACGACTAGCACAAATGTGCAAGAGGAATTTCCCTTTAAAATGGAACGGTTGTTCTGTGTTCTTTGTATTTTAGCATGTTCCTCAACTATTCTTTTCCCTTTAAGTGATTAGAATCCTTTTTTTTTCCTATCAGCAACTACTTGCATTGTTTCCCTGCTTTGTAAACCTTTTCAGTCTTCTTTCTTCTCTCCTTTCTTATAATCCTCTTTGCCTAGAAGTACCTCCCTATCTTTAACCCAGTATCCTATTCCTCTGGAGTCTCGTGACTGTTCTCTTGGGCACGTCTCATTAAATGTTTCTTCATTCATCAGAAAGGAAGGGATTACAAGAGAGTAAGCAGGCACAGTGGGAAATATATATTGACAAGAATGCAGTGGTGCTGGCAGTTACAAGCCCACTGGCAAACAACTGATTTTTCCCCATTGTGTGCCTACTTAGTCTCTGTAATCCCTTACTCTCCAAACTCTCTACTCTTCAAGATGGTGGGATATGGGCCAGCCAAAGAATAACATATACTGACCATAATGGCAATTATGTGACTGAGGGAATGCTGTGAAGATTGCAAACATATGCCTTGGTAGCCCAAATTATTTTTCAGGACTCATAACTTCCAAAAGTTGCTGCACAGTGATATAAGTCTATTGTATTTTTATTGCCGCTTGTAAGTTGCCTAGAACACTTAAGGAGTGGCTGGTCTAGATATTTAAGTGAGCCATGGTGGCACAATGGTTAGAGTGCAACACCGCAGACTACTTCTGCTGACTGCCAACTACCTGCAATTTGGCAGTTCAAATCTCACCAGGCTCAAGGTTGACTCAACATTCCAGTCTTCTGAGGTGGGTAAAATGAGGACCCAGATTGTTAGGGGCAAAATGCTGTCTCAGTAGACCGCTTAGAGAGGGCTGTAAAGCACTGTGAAGTGGTACGAGTCTAAGTGCTATTGCTATATAGAAATAAATAATAAATTGCCTATCACAGTAGTTCACAGTCACCTTTTGACACCCAAAGTTTTGACACTGTAATGTTCCATATAGAAAAAAAAATAGACTATGATAAAATCCACAGCTTAGTTTATTGAGTCCTGCAAGATTTTATTTCATTCTACTTTTTTTTAAATAACACAAACACAAATGTGGATAGGATGGCAACATTCCACAGTATAGATCAGTATCCAGCCCACCTGCCAGCAACAATGACCAGCATGTAGCCTGGCAAAAGGTTTGCCCTCCTGAGAGATGGTTGGGGAGCCAGTCATAAAATATGATTAAAAATGGGTGGCAAATTAATGCACTTTCCAAAGCAAGCAGTAGTAGAAACAGTTACACCAAAAAGCAATCATGCAGGAATAGAAGACAGTATTATTATTTTTTTCAAAAATGACATTTCTGAATTTTGTTTTTCCACAAGTTTCAACCTTATCGAAAACACAGGGAACACACAAGAGATAAAATATTTTTCATTGTGTTATTTCCAAAATGTGGGTTAGGTTTAAAAATACAGATGGACTCTTCATATTAAGAAGGTGAAATTGACCTTTTTGGACCATTTCTCCCAACTTTTTTCTATAGTAAATAGTTTATTTTAAATGACTTTGTACAGGACTCAGTCTGGTGTGATAATTGTATTGCATTTAAATTGCATTTAAATTGACTATTAA
Source organism: Tropidonophis doriae (assembly GCA_026931265.2). NCBI lineage: Eukaryota > Metazoa > Chordata > Lepidosauria > Squamata > Natricidae > Tropidonophis > Tropidonophis doriae. The sequence continues at coordinate 18,748 of JAPKID020000116.1, read as the reverse complement.
ACTAATCCTAGAAAGCTGTAATCCTGACAATTTAACAATGGGTGCAAAGTGACAACTTTTTGTTGTCACAAAAAGAATTCTTTTGCCACTCCATGAAATGTAGAATTGAACAGTAGCCCTAGATGTGACTCCATACTGTATAGTCATCATAGTTTATTTATTTATAAATGCAATGAAATGATCTCACTCTTCTTTTTTGCCCAAGCACACTTTTCAAGCCCAAAGGCCAAGCGGTACCTTGAGTAATGACAAGAAAAAGGCAATAAAAGTACCCTTGGCCCTTCAACTATAAATAGCCAAATCAACATTTTTCCTGTTGATCCAATAACTTCATTGAAGCTGTGCTATGACAATATCTTAACAGTCTACTTATTGAAAATGCACTCAGAATCATCAAAAGAAATGTTTTTGCAATAATCTGGAAGTTAATCATTCTGCATAAATAAAACACAATGAAACATTGTAATAAAATAGGTAATAACATTTCACTACCACACTATAATCATAGCCAATTGATGATCACATTAGCTTTTCAAGTTCTAAATTGCTTAGGCAGTTGAAGCGTTCAGCTATCATTGATAGACTTCCCCCCCACCCAACTATAAAAAAACTGATACCTTTTACAAAGGATGTTACACAGAAACTGTCACCCAATTTCTTCTCTTTCAATACATGAGCAGTCACTATGAAGGAATCCTCCATTATATATGTCTACAGCAAATTGGGAACAATACTAAAAATAACATTTTTAAAAAATAGGTGAATGAGAAAATAGGTCTGATTGCAATAATCTTACGGAGAAATTATGAATGAGTTCATTTTGTCACATGTAAACACCTATTTCTTGAAAGAGAATGTGGGGATATGAAGTATGGGGGGGGGGGGAGTTCCTTTGGAAAAAAAAATTCAAAATGAAGAGACTGAAGGATGCTATACACGTTTCCTGACCTAGGCAAACAGGTCTTTGTTTTTCAGATATAGTAGTCTGCATTCCTATTTATTTCTAGTAATGATGTACTAAATTCCTAGTAATTCCTATATATTTTACTATATCTCAAGGATACATCATTGAGATGATAATGGATTCCTTTAAGGTTATGGCTGAATAGACTTGGCAACTGGCAAGGCAGGCCTCACCCATTTCCTGACTGCCTACAATTTGCTCAGATTGCCTTTCACTTCATGATGCAACTGTTCCCTTCCCAATAAGATGTACTGCGTAGCAGTGGAGCAGACATCCTTTTCTGTTCTTGAGACTTGAGACCCGAGACTCTGACATAAAATAGAAATAAGCATGCTTGGGCTGCTACTCTTTCAGGTGATTTCTAGAAGATTGGCTATCATAGTCTGAGGCAGCCAAAAAGGAACAAAAATCTATTATAGTCAACTGTCGTCTAGGAGAGTTAAGCTATAATACCTATCGATTTTTAAGATGCTACCAGATGCTTTCCATGTTTTTAAAAATAAACACTATTGTCTGTTGATTTGTAAAATCTCACTTGGATGCCTATAAAATTATCCTGATTCCAAACATATATAGCCACAATTTTCCTTCCAATGATGAGCGCTTTACACAAGAAAGGGGAGGGGGGAAATCACTCATTAGCACAAATGAAAGCAATTAGTTTTTAAGTGTATTTTGCACGAGTCCACGAGTCAAATTTAAGCTGACCATTCTTTCCTGAAATATTTCATACAAGAAAAACACATCATAAAGTCTCCGTGTATACAATTATGTGATCAAAAGAAACATTCAAGGGAATATTTAAGAATAAAAGGAATCATCATAGAGTGCCTTAAAATTCAGGCATCAAATGCAGGCAGGAGAGCCTTGTTTCCTGAAATAAACAATTGCTATTTTGTTAGATATTATATTGCTTTATACATACAGTGTTGTTGAAAAAATACTTTCAGTTGGATTTGGGCTTAGTCTGCACTATTCCTAAATATACTAGCCTTATTCTGTGGCTCAGGTTTTGGGGAAGTGACTTCCATGTCTCCAGAAAATACAATAAGATATTGTATCAGACATCCTTTTTAAAGCCATAAAAGCCTAAACTGAACCAAAAAGTTTAATTGGAATGAAAAGGAAGTATCAAAATGGAATCCAGAGGAAAGTATGGACACGTGGAAGAACAAATGCAGTCTCCATCACAATATTCAAAACATTGCTAGAGACTACAGCGAAATGAGAAATTATCTTCAAAGGGCTGAGTTGCATTCATTCATTGCATATTTTGATGAAAACAATTTGTTTTTTGTCTAAGTGCATTTGCTGTTAGGTTTATTCATTAGAAGTTCTCTTCTTTGAAAAAGTGACATACAAAGAAAGTATGTGCTTCATAATCTCTCTCTGTAAAACCCGTGGCTTCAATGCAGGAATTTATCTCTAGCAAAATGACATTTGGGACCACATTTTATATCTGTATTTGTAATCTCAATACAGTACATCATGATAGCAACCTATGTCCTGACCTCGTGCTGACAATACAGATCTATGAATCTTATCTTAAATATTTTCATAGTGCATCCAGATTCATGCTATATGGCACTGCATATGTATAGCAACTGGAATATCCCATCTAACACATTATTTATTTTGCTGGCATTTCAAATTTTAAGACTGAGTTGTAAGTCTACAGTTCAAAGCACACTTTCTTACAAGTTCCAAAACAACAGTGATTAGGTCTAAAATTCAGTTGTACAATCTTAGCCTCCATTTATATAACAGATGCGAAATTTACACAACCAAATGCCAGTTTACATGCCATTTTCAGTGGCCACTGCAAATGTTTCCCAAGTATAACAGATAAGAGGCAGCTGGACATGGCTTTCTATGTCTCTTCAACAGCTAGTTAGTCAACAAGCCCACCTTAACAATCCACTCGATTGCTGGAGTTCATTTTTGTCACATGCAATATGTGACTAGTGGAAGATCAGTTGAAAAATATTAAAATGAAAGTGAAATTTGATTAGATGATTTCATGGCATACTTGCTCTTAGCTTGCCATCAACATTTCCCAAAGTTTGTAATGGGTAGGAGCTGGTGAGGCTGGCTAGCTATTTTGCAAAACAGTTTTAAGTGATAATAAAAATAATTCCCAGAGCTACCCCACACAGGAACTATTTTTTTAAGAACACTACAGGTAGGTGCACAACGGCTACCACTTCTGTTTGGGAGCTCTAAAAAGGCAAAGTGATAGAACTGCTGTTGCTTGGCTTGAACAATGTGGATAAAATCCAGGCAATTTTATGGCAAGTGGGAAGCTTCAATTTGGCAATGAGCCAGGCCAAAGAAGCCAATAATAGTCTGTAAGCAAAATGATGAGGCACACCATCAAATGCTCTGCACTGACACAATGAATTTGGCTTCTGACAAGTGTGCAGTTCTGGTTTGCATCTTGGCTTGCTTGTGTTGCACATCTGCAACCTGCCAGTGAGGATCCTTCGTAACGTTCCTTTCCACCGAACCAGAAAATGTAACTAAAGTGCAAATAGACTCAGGTTCCTCCAATTGTTTCAAATGTTTAATATTTTTATTACTAGTATTGCCATCTTCACCTTGATATCATATGAGATTTGGTGATATTCTTCATTCTGGTGGTATTCTTCAATTCAAAGGCAAGAAGGGAAGAGGGATGCTTATGCCAAATAGAAGAGATTGGAAGCTGTCATGAGTACCATCATGGTAATATGCAAACATTAGGTAATGTCAAAAATAGTGCATTGAAGAATATCCGATCATCATAAAAAAACAGACCATGTAATCTTTGGATCTTATTGCTTGCAAACAGTCTGAAAATTATCATTATACAAAAATTGTATCAAGTCATTTGTTATTCAGTCTTCACTGAGAACTGCTTCTGTCTTTCCTGCATCTGCAATGAATAATTGAAGAGATGGTTAAATAGTCACGCAACAATGAAATAAACAAATTCATGCACAACCCCTGCACAAAGTTGATCACATGAACATTTCATATGCTCTTTGATCGTTTTTCTATATTTTGTTGTAGAATAGTACACATAAAATTATAAAAACAATATAGTGGAAACATGAAACTTTAATGCACACACAAAAAAACCCTCCTATCAGGAAAATTAAATCTAACTGTAAGTAAAGCATAGAATGTGCATTTACTTCCACTTCCACATTTTCTTCAGAATGCTTGAGCAAAGAGAATTTTAATTTAAGACTGAAAATCAGAGTCAATCCTATCATCTTTTAGAAGATACCCTTCAGTTCAGTGACATCATAGAAAGGATATATTTTTGTACACATGTAGTATTTCTCTGAACAAAGATACGTAGAGAAGAATTTCCTGTCAAGTTCTTAGTAAAGGAGAATGGTATGAAAGGCATTCTCTGAGATATTAAATTGATTGTTGTCACCAGGGGAGTGGGGGTTATTACCATTTATTATTTTTATACTGTTTTTTTTAAATCTTTGTAAGCCCCCAGGAATCACTGAGAGCTGGGTAGCTATATATATTTTCTTAAATAAAAGAAATACAGTAAATATTTGAATCCCAGTCATTTAGGAATGACACAGGCATAGAACAGCCTACAAAAACTTGTTTCAATGTGTAGCTTGTATTTCTGGACTGGGCAAGGTGTTCTCTATGTAATTAATTCTGTGACATCAGAACCCAGTAGAATGCATTCTTGGAATACATGAGAGTTAAAAATAAATTCTCATACCAACTAAATTCCTGAATTTCTTTTTGGCTTCTGCTCTTTCCTCCGCATCAAAATACCACACAGTCATTGCATACCTACAAAGGGGGGAAAAAATCCATGATCCATTACATTGAGGCTTCATTATATCTTTGGAAACTCGCAGAGCATACATTATGTTGCTTGGTGACTTTACATGGCAATAGTTTCAAATATAAAGACAGTCAGATAGTTACTAAATTATCTTCTTCATTCTGGCACCTTCAGCTGCATTGGAAAAGCAACTCCCATTAGTTCCAACCAATGCAAGCCCAACCAAACTGGAGGGCATTCGTTTGGGGAAAACTGTTGTGAAATTTGTAAGTTCTCCTAAAATTCCATGTCTTGCTTACATATTTACTATGAAAAGGGACATCATCAGAAAGAAGCACATGGGCAAAGATCTTAAAACATTCTCTAGCCAGGGCAAGAACAATGACTGAGAAAGCATCAGCAGTACAGGTGCAGTAATGCCGGAGGTTGTGGGTGCCTGTGACAAAGAGAAAAATGTCTGAATTCCAAGAAAGGCATTACCCACAATTTGCTAATATGGATCAAAATTTTTACCAAGTTTACTTGAATTGATTGGGAAAAAAAATCTCAAATGGTTTATGTGTGCATGAACATACGTATAGGTGGGTCCTTTAAACGAGGCTGAATATCTGGCCCACAGAACTAGAGGGCAGAAACGCTTATTGAGCCAAGAAATTAACATTCATTTGCATAACTGCATACTTCTTTCTTTCTGTTCAGTCATGTCTGATTCTTGGAAATTGTCTGGGGGAAGTCCCTGCAGCTTTCCTGGCAAGATTTTTTTGGGAAGTGGTTTGCCATTGCCTTCTTCCTAGGGCTGAGAGAAAGTGCCTGGCTCAAATTCACACAATTTGACTTTGTGCCCAAGGCTAGATTAGAACGGTGAATGACTCCCGATTCCTGGGCTGAAGCTTTAATCACTACATCAGACTGGCTTTTAACTGCATACTATGTATATATACATAGTAAATACCAATCAATAGATATCCAATAGAATGAAAAATGAAAAATGTGATGAGTTTCTTTTAAATGAAATAATTAGAAAAATGCAAGAATAAAACAAACTTCCATATCAAAAGTGTTTCTACATAATAGATGATTTTCTCCAATATAATTCTCAAAATTATATGACTTAATTAGAACATTGTTCCTTTCATCCAGCAAGTTTAAGAATTCATATTTTAGAAGTCCACTGGATTCACGGATCCTTCCAGAATCTGCTACTTGGAATCATTTTATTAACAATGCTGGAAGTGTTCATCTAGCTATATATGCAATCTCTCACTGAGCAACAGACTGCTGTCCTGTATAATTATCTTTAAAACCCACACCTAAGGTCTTTACCTTGTTGCATAGGAAGGCTGCACTTCATGTGGGTTTCTTCGGTCTGACCAGAAAAAAAGTAATCTGTCAAAGATGGGCTCAACATCAGCTACATAGGACCTGCCTTCTGGGAATATTCGTAGGATCCCCCCATGCAGCTTAAACAGAAAAAAAAACCATTTTTGATTAGACAGGATAAGTAGATCTTAAAACAGCTTATTTTGTATATATGTGCATTAAAAAAAATAATCCAGATGGCGAGGACCCCACTGGAAATGAATGGATAGGATGAAGAACTCATCTGCTGGACAGCAATAACAATAGCACTTGAGACTTATATGTACCGCTTCACAGTGCTTTACAATCCTCTCTAAGTGGTTTTCAGCATGTTGCCCCCAACAATCTGGGTCCTCAGTTTACTGACCTCAGAAGGATGGAAGGCTGAGTCAACCTTGAGATGCTCAGAATCAAACTTTTGCTGTGACCACTGAGCTAGTCTGCAACCACTGCGCCACCATGGTTCACGATGAAAAATTTGCCACAACCCTAGAGGCCCCTTCCTCTCATTGTTGTTCAATGGAAGAACATAATTAACCCATAATCCCAGGGCTGACCTAAGTATGCACCATTTGTGTTGCAGTTCCCGAAGGCTCTTTGGATATAATATAGTTTAAACTCCTGCCATTCTCTTTGCTCTACTATAATGATGGACATTTTGACTGATGTGCCTGGAGACATCTAGCACCAATTTTGGTGTACCTCTGCCAGCTGAGAAGCACGACTTCCTAAACTCATACTTCCGGAAAGGGGGCAGTTGCATCATTTGTGAAATATTAATGGGAAATACATGGATTAGCTTGAAGCGCTGATCATTTCTTTTCCCTGATACTTATATTTATTGGAATCCCAATAAAAATAAGTAAATGAATGCACTTTTTAAAAAAGGGAAATCATGGCTAAGGCCATGATCATTGTTAAACATTAAGCAAGTAAAAAATAATATAGAGATAATACAATTCTTTAAAACTGCTTTTTTACTTAGTCAAATTAATTTGTTCTTTGTGTTTATTGAACAAAACTGAAAAGTGGGTGGGGAAAACAATGCTCCTTTTCTCAAGTCTTTCTGGCCTGATTTTGTCTGGTTTTCAACAACAGACCTGTTGCACTCTTTTTTTTTTAATTTTGACATACTTCTCGCTATTACATCCAGATGGAAAATTTGAATCACTTCCATCCCCAAACTTAAGTGTTTTGTGTGTGTGTGCGCGTGTGTTTGAACATATGTTTAAACTATCTATCTATCTATCTATCTATCTATCTATCTATCTATCTATCTATCTATCTATCTATCTATCTATCTATCTATCGGTTCAAATCCAAGTAAGGGTATGGCTAGCTGATGAGAGCTAAATTGCTTGCTTGGATGAACTTCAGACCCTTATCTGATTTCTTAATCACATGGTAAAAACATCAAAGAGGGGTCTGGGAATTAGTATTTTGTTCTGCCTTTTTAGAAGCAGGCAGCATATCTGACTTCACATAAAACTATGTGTTCCAATTTATTTAAATGTAAACATTTAATTTGTTACAGCAATTAAAAATGTGCAGAATCCCTTGAGAATTCTTCAGAGAACACTTTACTTAGCCATTTCTTTTTTTTTAAATAAAAAACTGGAAGATTCTTGATACCTTTCAGTGTTGGTGGAAAGCAGTATCCAAGGATTCTGCACAATCAACAAGTAATCATTATTATTATCCTGCCTGTAATGTTGATTGAGAGAAAATGTCACATTCCAAGTCATAGTTTCAGTGCTTGAGGGGCATCTTAAACCTGGTATTGTTACCGTGTTTATTTCAGATTATGCCAAAAGCACTTTTGCCAAAATATCAAAATTTCAAATTTAACTGTCCCCCTTTTCTATTTACAACTTTCTCAGATCTTGTCAAGTTTTGAGATAGCGATATTATATTTCCTGCTAACTCCTAGACTATTATTTTGCTCCTTTCTTTTTCTTAATCCCGAATGAAGGATCCCTCACTGAGTGTTTCTTTTTCTTTTCTGCTGTTCCAAAAATGTTTCTTTAATTTTCACATCATTGTATCCAAACGTATTTAAAAAAGTAGGGTTTCGGTCAAACCCAGATCCTTAAAGGCTCCGCTGTGGCTATGAGTTAGATTTCTCTTTCTCATTTCCCAGCTGCTCAACTCATGGGTTAACCACAAGGATCTTCAAATCCTATGGACTTCTCCAGAGGAGTGCATGTGGGCAATCTCTAGGTCACTCCTTATCTGGAGAGGCTCCACTGGCCTGGACTAGTTAACTGGCCACAGGCAGCACTATAACATAGTCTTCGTTCCCTTGGAGATGTCGTAGTGTGTCATAGTCTTCACCCAGAAGCTGGATGTGCCCAAACCTAATAGAACACTACTGTAACACAACTCTATGCATGCCATGTTGACAGTAAGGTTTGCAGCTAGGTTGTTATTATAATCAAATTTACATCTTTCTTATCCAGATGGCATCTGTGGTCTTTTATGACAAGTAAGCATTGGCTTACCACTAAATATATATTCATCAGAGGGCTGCAGTTGAAGAGTTCTTCCAGCATGCTTATTACATTGGCATTAATGTATAGAGCTTTAAAACATATAAATAATTTTCTTTACTATTTGGATGCCTCCAAATGATAAGAATTGTTCCTATGTTGTCTATTCATTTTGGGGTATTTTTAAGAGGAAAGAGAAAAGGATTGTTTTTATTTTCCACTTTGAGAAAAGTCTATGGATCTCAGTGTCATATTAAAAAATAATGCTCAAGTGTTCCTAGACATCCACAAGAATTGGACATGGTCTGAAGTGGGCAATCTTCTAGATTCAGGGCTTTGAATAGCTGAAAACCGATGCTTTTGACAGTTAGCAAACCTAAAGGCAGAATGTCAACTTGCTTTTCTTTAAATATATCACAGCAAACAGCCTCTAAGCTCCCCCACACATGTGTTAGCAAACAAGGCTTCTTATGAGGCCAAGGCATGGCAAACACAGAGAGAAGTTTTCATGATCTTATACTGTACGTGGGGTAAAATCAAACAAATATTCTTTTTCAAAGGCAGCTTTATATGGGACAGAAACAAACGACGGCCACAGCTGAACCTGCCAATCTTCAGTTAAACTACATCAGTTGTCAGAATCCATTCATTCCTTTACAGGCACCCATTTGTTTTCATCAAACTAACTTCTTTGTTACCTGTATCTTTAGATAGTGACAGTCACGCCAATGGCTCAAAAATTCTAAGGTGCTCCCATCTTCAATAAGCTGTCTATCCAATTGAAATTAAAAAATAATGCAACCATGAAATGGATTTATCTTCACATCTCAGCTACCCAGAATCAATGGTGGTGGTGAAATTCAGAAATTTCACAGTACTTCATAAAAAATGGAAGAGTAAGAAAACAGCTATGTGGAGAAGCATTGTTTCTGGGGTAGGGTCCTTTTGAGTCTGCATCTCAACAACATGTGAGGAGTTACATACCTTTGAATCCCAGTTCTTGTTCAGATAATAAATGCAGGTGATACATCGCCCATCTCCATTGGGATTGTCCACATGACGCACGTAGCCAGTTCCATTCCCAGGATAGCAAGCTACCATAGCCTGGAAGGTGATATAAGAAGAGAAAGAAAGATGCTTAGTATTTTTTCCTACTAGTTTGGCAGTTTTTAAAATTTCTCTATTTGCTTTTCAGATGCAAATCAAAATACAATTTACTATCTGTCTTAGAACTGAACAGTTGTAGGTGCTGTTAAGTTTAGTCAGACATATTATATTCTTCAAAGCACTGCTCCTCAGAACAGTGCTTTTAAGGAGGAATGCTCCTAGTGAAGATGATATGAAATCTTCTTTGACCTGGTTCCTTAGCAAATGCAGGCTAGAAGCTAGAAGCCGATATTAACAGTCAGTAAAGAAATTGTGGAGACTCTGAATAATTTTTAAAATGCAGCATGCTTTTGCTTTATTTTACTAACTTATTTGATCAATTTACATGGCTGCTCATCTTGCAGCTTAGCAGCTATTTAAGAATAGTTGTCCACCACAAGCCTGAAATGAAACAATTAAGATATGAGTGAGCATAACACAAGGGTAAATGTTGGATCATGATCCTAAGGTTCATTCCATTCCTACTGGACATAACTGAGAAATATATGCAGTGTATCTTCCCTACCACAAAATATGAGCATCTTTACAAATATGGTTTTGAATCTGAATGGAATAGTCTTTGCTATACTGGTTATCTTTCCTGGACATTTTTACATTTATTTCAGATTTAAATTATTTTGTAGAAAGGAGTGTATCTCACTAAAGTGCCCTGCCTCAACTGGGTACCTTTGAAATGTCTTGGTATTACAAATCCTGTAATTGTAACCCTCATCAGTTCCTACACTTTTGGGAATTAGTTGAAAGGGAAGCCAGTATTAGGAAAGTTTGCTGACAAGCTTTGGCAAAATGAATGGTAAACAGCAAGCAATAAAGCTTTCATTTCACTGAACCTGTACAGGAGAACACATGCTTTAAAGAAGTATACTTAAGTTTGTAGACAAGTGTGAATATCACTTTTTTCAGGTACCGTAATCCAGGCTTTCCCCTCTATATTCCAGTGTGGTTCACCAATTTTTTTTACTACCCGTTTAGGTGCATTCCCTTGTGCGCTGGCACATGCGCCACCTCTGCGCATGCACAGAAGCCTCTTGGTGGACTTCCCTCTGTGGCTACTACAGGTTTGCTGGATCTGGTGCTGAACCAGCAGCAACCCACCTCTACTATATTCCCATTAAATAAATATAATAAAATCCATTTCCCACCCCTCAGGATGTTTGTATCTAATGCCTTGATGAAAGTAAAACTTAGATACTGTGCACAGATGTTTCATTTCTTGTATATATGGGACTGTAAGGACCTTCCTGTCAAGGCTTAGCCAACCAGAATTAGCCAACTGTGTTTCAGAAGTAATTTCTTCTTTTAATATTTTCATGTCTGCCCATATAACCATCCTCATTGCATGGAATTAATCAGAAGACAAAGATGAAGCTACCCTCCTTAAGAATCATAGGGGACCGCTACAGATTTGAGCGAAAGCATATTTAGTACTGGTTATGGAGAAAATGGGCTCTTCATAGTACATACTCATTTATTCTGCTTTTTTTTAAAACACAACTAGAACCATGTCAGAGGCCTAAGGCTGCCATTCCTGATTATAGTAATCACAACCATTACCATTTAATGGAACCCAAAGCTCTATGGCCTGAGGAGGCAGATTTTAGTAGTCACAGCAGCACATTCCTCAACTCATTTTTCTTTTAGAGACAAATGGCATTACAGCATAAAACCACAGTCTGATGACAAGGCTGTGAAAAAAATTATATTTGGTGGGACAGCAAAGCAATCATCACTCACAATGGCTCGGAATTACTAAAACTGAACTGCTATATCTCTGTAGGGCAACAAACGGGAAGATCTCGTTCTTTCTTCCCCCTTCCAAAGAAAATCCCAACAGAGTACTAGTTAGGCATTTTTAAAAAAATATTTCCTTAGTTACCACCTAAGACCATTTTACATTGCAAAGAAAGACAAAACAAAAACTTACTTCAACAAATCATCTGTCATGTCCATTTCAGAAACCTAGACTTAATGTAACTTTTTTTTAAAAAAGGGTGCCCTTTTTCATGGAAAACAAGACAGAATTACCAGCTCTTAGAAGTTAAAAATGGAAAGAAATATTAAAAATCAAATTGTTCATCATCTGCTTCACATCTTTTTTTCCTCACAAGAACTTCAATCCACCATTTACCACATGCCTTTGTGCATTTCCCCAAATTAATAAATATTTGGCTTTGTAAATTTTTACTAATCCAAATATTTATTGAAGGACAAGGCTTCAAGTCACTTTTCTTCTAACCTCACAAACCAACTGTAAACATGTGTGTGGGTTAAGGTTTGGGTGCAATATGCAACTTGGGCAAAGGTTAAATTAGAAGGGTAACCTATAAAAGCTACCTGTTTTAAGGCAGGGATTGGCCCTGCTAGAATATGTAAACTTTTGCTCTTTCTGAAAATGATGCATGCAATCCATCTGCAGATTAGGCGGCTAAATGAAGCTGGTGTAATATAATTATTAAAGCAGGAATAAGAAATCTAAAATCCTTCAGTGATGATTAGAATCTCCTTCTTGCTAGCTGCAGTCATGCTAATCCGACAGCATCTAGACTGAACAAGGCCCCCACTTCTAAGTCTGAAATTTAGTACCAGACATTATGAAGTGGGAAAATTTGAAGCATCTGAAAGCCTGAAGAACTACTTAAGTACTTTACTCATGCTCTGTTTCCTCATCTTTAAGAAAAACTTCCCATCCGAACAGAAAAATGTTCTGCACATGAAATATAACTTTTACCAAGTATAATTCAGTTTAAAAATGAGAGCAAAAAAGGAGTACTGAAATATTATTTATTTCCTTAAGCCAGCCAACAATTTGGATTGAGGTTTAAAAAAGAGAATTTTTCTGGATCTGATATGACTCATAGAAAGAAGATTATCAAAGTTACAGCTGGAATAATTTCAGCACAGATGAGGCTGGCTGTTGATGGCTTCTCTTGCATAAATCTAAAAGGAGAAAAGGAAAAAGACCAGAAGGAATAGCCAAGGATCATCTCAATAATTGTAGAAGGTAGCTTAAAATAACTGAATGTGGCCAAATCAATACAGTTCCCATCTTCCTCTACCAATGCCACAAATAACATTAAACACCTTGCATTTTCATAGCTGTGATATTGATACATAAACACCCAGTTCATTTGAAGTCTTTGTTTCTATGCTTCATGCTGTTTTTTAAAAATTGCTTAACCCTATTACTGAAACACATCTTGGAGTTCACTTTCAATGGTGACAAATGATACAAACATATTGGAAACAAGCGTATAAGACAAAGAAGATAATTCATTCTAAACAGTGTTATTTTTTAAAAAAAAATTGGGGGGGGGAGTAGACATGAACTATGTTTTGTTACAATGGGCCTCTGTAAACTAGAAGCATGTTGGAAGTCTGTTTGAAACAGACTTGGAAATGAAATCCTGGGATCTTAACAGCCAAACACAAAGTCAAGGCAGCCTTCAAAACAAGTAGAATTCTTCATGCCAAGCGCATGCTACCTATGATCTTAAGTGGCTTAGTGAGGGATTTCTTTTCATAGCACTTTTTCTCAAACATGCCTTTTTTATGAGCCTAGAGTGGATGGCGAAGTAGGAAATATTTATTTCTTGGTTCTGGGCTTGAGAAACAATTTTTTTCACTTGCCGACTTGCAGAAGAAAAACTGATTATTTCCAGATCAATTGGAAGTTATCAATCCATCTCATTCTAGATTCGGATCAACAGAATTAAGGTGTTTTCCAACTGCAGTATTTCAATGCTGCAGATAGGCAACACCCTATTGAAAACTTCCACCTTCAAAGCAGCAGGATAATTTTGAGTTCACTTGTAAATCTTGCCTCCTGAGGTTGGCTAGAGGCATGCAAAGGAATAATTTCATTTCAATGTGTCTGACAAATGTAATTTTTTCCATGTAATAATGTCAGCCAATTGTAGTGTAATGTCCCAGAAGTGCTCGTAATACTGGCTAACAGTTTCTGTTATAGCTTCTTATTCTCACCTATGTAGTTACCCAGAAAGCCTCTCCTGATTTAGCAACTCCAAGCCAGTTTACCTAAAAGACTTCTTGACAGCCACCTGTCTAATATTTTAATTAGCAGCAGCTATTTATACTATATTGACCCTGGTTCTTCGTATTCATTCTTGGCTTACAACTTAATAGTGTTTTTTAGTCTTTTCAAACAATATAATATATTCGGTTATCCAGAAGTAACAAATGATATACAGGGAGTTCTCAACTTATTACCATTAATTTAGTTACCATTCAAAGTTACAATGGCACTGAAAAAAGTGACTTACAGCCAATACTCACACTTATGACTGTGGCAGCATCCCCATGGCCATGTGAACAAAATTGAGATGCTTAGCAACAGGCATGCGTTTAAAATGATTGCGGCATCCCAGGGTCATGTGATTGCCACCTGTGACCTACCTTGCTAGCTTTCAACAAGCAAAGTCCACAAGGAAAGCCAGATTCGTTTAATGGCTGCACGATTCATAATGACTACAGTGATTTGCTTAACAACTGTAGAAAGAAAAGGTCATAAAATTGGGTGTGACTCATTTAACAACCACCTTGCTTAGCCACAGAAAAATTCTGGTCCCATTTGTGGTCATAAGTCAAATATCACCTCTACAGTAAAATGACAACCTCTGTGACATTTTAAAAATCCCTTGTTTATTTATCTGTATTTTGCCTTTTCAATCCCTTGTTTTTTTATAATTGTTTATATAATTTATTTAATACATAGTATTTGTATAAAAATAACCACCAGTGTTATGAATGAACAAACCGATTAGTCAATTTCTGTTTCATTTCCCATCAATCTGGCTATCACACTCAAAGTGGATCCTATTACAGATGGTTCTCAACTTACAACAGTTCATTTATTGACCATTCAAAGTTAGAACGGCACTGAAAAAATTGACTTGAGACTGTTTTTTCACATTAACAACTACTCAGTCACATGACCAAAATTCAGATCCTTGGCAACTGGTTCATATATATCACAGAAAGGCAACTTCTGCCTGTCTTTTTCTGCTGCCTATAAAAAAAATGTTTTCTGTCTTGTGTTAGTTCTAGCAGTGGGGTCTAGTTTACCATTGTATTTCATTTCATTATAGGCCTACGCCACCAACTTACTTGGCTTTCAACCAATGAAATTGATGGGAGTTCTGCCATTTTCCTCTTTTATCATAAAATAAAGAACAAAACTGTGCTGCATTTTTTTTCTTTTTTTTCTGATTCAGTAAGGGTAAAAAAGAATGTCAGGGACTATGTTGAACCTAGTTCAAAGAAAACTATTGGTCATCAGCCGACCAAAGCTTAGGAAGCTACTGAAATATAGAAAGCGTTTTTGAAAACCAGCTTCATTTCCAGTTGATTTACTTGTAAGAGTCCAGCAGTTGAAGGATGCAGTGTGGAAAATTCATTAGAATGAAAACAGTGGATTTCGGCTGATGGAATTTATATTTTAAAAAACAGGAGCCTTTGAAATAAAAGGCTTAGCACCGCTAAGAAAAACAATCTACTTGTAATTCTATATTACTTAACATTACTCTATAACAGCTCTATAACAAAAAGTTGTAGCTGTTCATGCTTTTTCTGTCTTCAACCATATTGCTCAAACAAGAATTTTAATAAACTCTAAAGCATGCAACTATTCTAAAATTTAAATTGGCATAAATAAAGATATCACCACTATGTATTTTTCATTCTGATTTTTGTCATA
The DNA here is from genome assembly GCA_026931265.2 of Tropidonophis doriae. Taxonomy (NCBI): domain Eukaryota; kingdom Metazoa; phylum Chordata; class Lepidosauria; order Squamata; family Natricidae; genus Tropidonophis; species Tropidonophis doriae. The sequence continues at coordinate 3,251 of JAPKID020000116.1, read as the reverse complement.
CATACTACAGTAGGTAAGACTAGCAATCTGGTTAAGAATCAACTGGCACAATATTTTATTTGGTTCACCAGTCATGGGATCAGATATTTTAATGGTTGTTCCAGGTGGCCTCCAGGAAATACAAAAGGTCTTGAGAAAGACACATTTACAACTGGTGAATTATTAACGCTGATCACAGTATATAAATCTCTACAAGAATTTTCTCATACTCCACAATGTGTACCAGATTAACTCATGACTTGGGGTGGGGGTAATGAATGGGGAGGACATTGGTCACACTAGTTTGGAAGCAAAGGTACCCTTGATCACAAGGGCCAGATCAAAATCAAATTAAATTTTACATTATGAAAGAGGAAGTCACATGCAAAATTTGCCTCTGAACCACTCTATCCTCTCGATTTGGCAGAATTATACTGCCAGACTGAGGGTTAATTTTGAAGGTATAAATTAATGAAATACATAAATAAAAGCTTGCAATCCCCATTGTAAAACATTCTGTCAAAACAGGCTGCATTTTGTCACATTGCATTTTTAAGACAAAGCAAAACGCTAAAGGCTATGACAACAACACTGAGGCTGAAGGGAATTCGCTAGACAAAGAATCATAATTCTGCTTGCAATGAACACCCTCGTCTCTTCCCATTATCAAAACAATTAATCTTTCTTTTATAAGGAGGGTGTTGCCTTGCTCTTTAGCCCCACATACTTCAGTATATAGTGTGATGAATATTTATCTGTAAGGATCGTATAGCTCATATGCTTTCATTTTAGCTTTCCTGCAGTCCTGACTCTTACATTTTTTTTCTTTCCTTTTATAAAGTTAAAATTGCTGCCAGCGGATGTTCTCTTTTATGTCTACAGAAGCGCATGTAATTTCAAGAACCATCTAGACCAAAGCACTGCCTGCTGAGAGCAGCCATGCCAGCACGACTTCAAATGCAAAAGGCTAGTGTTTTTTTTTTTTTAAAGTTAGGACAACCCACGTTAGCTTCCAATTAGCAGAAATAAACATTCTTCTTGCATTGATGTACACACACATATATCAACTCTTTCGGTTTAGGAAGACTTCCTCAGAAGTGCTGTGTGATCTGGCTCCTGGCCAGCCATATGATGACTTAATGACAGTGCTACGTGCAGTGCGTGAGGCTATCAGCAATCAAACACTAACCTCGCTCCTGAGTACACTTCACAGAGAAACTGGCTGAAGAAAGGAAAAGCATATACAAAACATACAGAACTGATTCTTACTGAATTCTTTCAGAAATCAGGGGGGAACGAGGATGGGGGTTGTTTGTCTTCCGTCTCCTTTTCATGACAAACACATATTCAGAATTTTTCTACTTGTTTTTGTTGTTTGTCTCTCATACATTCTTTGAAATCTCAGCTCAGGAGAGTGGGCCAAGAGGGAAAAGCATAGCAATTTGCTATTGTTTCTCTTTTTTTCTTTCAAAAAAAAAGTCGAAATTTTAAAGCCCTGTTTTGACAATTTCTAACTTTAATGTTCTTTCACGTCTTCAAAAAAATTGCTGCCGGTTTTATTTCTTCTGTGCATTAAAGACTGTGAAATAAATTTTGTAAGAGAGACCACATTCACTATTGGTGGGGTTTCCAGCAAGGGCGGGGCGGCGGGGGATGGGGGAGAGAGAGAAACACCAACTCCTCTTGATTGTCTTCCTTGTGAAGGAACTAAAAGAAATTTTGGAAGACAGTAGGTGGAAACTATTTAGTTCAACATAAAATGCTACTTTTCCCATCAGGGAGAAAGAAAGCAGACAAGTTGAAGATGAGCTGTTTTATTTATGTTTTTCCAATGTCCTTTTGATGTTACTGATCTTAGGATCATTTCATCTTTTTAAAGTACCGTAAATCAACAGAATTAAACAACACATGTATAACTTAAAATTGCATTTAAAAAGTGAATGGAATTTTTAAAAAATGAGTCCATCTGTTTCACAAGGAAGCCCTTATCTGGTCTGATTAAGGCACAGTGGCCACTGCAGATAAGGTCCTGCACTACTGGTAGGTAACAAATAGCAAAGGATTTATGGCAGAATTTGTTCCTATGCATCCTAGAATTAAGGAGCAGATGTTAAAGGAAATTTAAAGATCATTTAATATAATCCTTCCTGCAGTGTCAATTCAGGATCTGCTGCATAGGATAAGATTCTAGAATTCCTGTCAGACAGCCCTAAGGATGCTGTTTAAATATTTCTAGCATAAGAGAGCCAATTATCTTTTGAGACAATCTGTTCCATTGTCAGTTTCTCTAATGTTTAGCAGAAATCTATTCCTCAGCTATTTCCACGTAAAGGTTCTACCTTTTTCTCTAAATCAACAAATAAATCTGTTCATCTTCCACTAGGCAGCCTCAGATAGCTGAAAGGCTGTTATGTTTCTTCTTAATCTTTTCTCCTCAGGCTAAAGATATTCAGCTCTTTCAATCATTCCTTCTAAGATGTGGTTTCCAGACTTCTCCACATCCTGTCTACCCTCCTTTGGAAATACTTTAGTTTGGTAAGATCCTTCTTGGAAAGAATAAACTGTCAGATAATTCAGTAATCAGCAAAAGATTACCCAAAACACTGATGAAAAAACTATGAAGGACAATGAATAACAGAAGAGCTCAACACAAAATAAACAAATACTCAAAGATAACTGGGGGAAAAAACCTAAGACAACAGGGTGGGCTGCATTGTGTACTTCTTTTGGTTTAAATGCATATGAGCCACGGTGTTACAGTGGTTAGAGTGCAGTACTGCAGGCTACTTCTGCTGGCTGCTGGCTGCCTGCGATTTGGCAGTTCAAATCTCACCAGATTGACTCAGCCTTCCAAGGTGGGTAAAATGAGGATCCAAAATTGTTGGGGGCAATACGTTGACTATAAACCGCTTAAGAGAGGGCTGTAAAGCACTGTAAAGTGGTATGTAAGTCTAAGAGATATTGCTATATATTACTCATGAAGGTGAACGATCGTTGGTACTTACCTGAACTTCGGTTCTGATGATAAAGACAGGAGGCGTCACCAACGGGTTGTCACAGCCAATTGATCCAGACTGAGAGGAAAGACTTTAAAAGGGGCTCCTGCTCCTCCTTCTCCCATTCCCTCGATGTCTCAAGAACAAGTAACACTGAAAAACAAACTCACAACAAGGAACAACTCCACCCCGCCGCTAACTAACTAGGGTGGGAGGTGACGCCTCCTGTCTTTATCATCAGAACCGACGTTCAGGTAAGTACCAACGATCGTTCTC
>JAPKID020000115.1:0-22090 GCA_026931265.2 Tropidonophis doriae | reverse complement strand
TAGATATTAAGCGAATACAGCTTTCCTAATGGGTGCTTTTTGCTCAGAATTGACAACAACAAAATGTTGCAATTAGCAATCATGTGACCACTTGCCAAGAACCTGAATTGTGATCACGTAACCCTGGGGAAGGTACAGCAGTCACAATTGTGATTACAGGTAGTAAGTCACTTTTCCCCCCCAAGGTCCTAATTTTGAACAGTCGTTAAATGATCGGTTGTAAATCAAGGACTATCTTTGTAAGCCAAATTAAATAATGTTAATTAATTGAACAGGAAATGTCTATAAATAGACATAAAACTCTGCCCCCCAAAATGAACCTTACTAATAGTCACAGACATATGGTAAAATCTAAATATTGTGTCTTAATTTTTAGAGAACAAAATAAAAATAGTAGATACTAATATTTATGTATTTATTTATGAAAATTTGTATGACTGCCCAATTTATTCTCAGTGACTCAGTGATTTACAAGGATAAAATCCCAATGCAAAAACCATAAAAAGCAATAACCCCTTCCCTTGGCAACAATGATCAAATGAGCCACTTAATGCACACATATCATTAATATCATTCTGGAGTCCCCAGGCCCATTGGCAGAACCATGTCTTCAGAGTCTTGTGAAAGAGTGTCAAAGTTGGGCCCAATCTATCTTAGCAGGTATATTAATATGCTGAGGTCTTTTTTACAACTAGTTTTGATTTTGAAATGCAAATTTAGTATTAAAATGTCTTTGGAAGTGTAAAATGCCCCTTTCAGTTCTTCAAAGCAACCTTTTAACATTTTCACTCTTCTTAGTCACTACGTTTCTCCTTTGCACGAGCTTTTTTCCTTTTTAATTATTGTTCTTGTGCCATATTTGTCATTGGACATTGGCGATCATGTCAGTGATCCTTTTTTTTATCAACAGCCGTAAGAAAAAGTGCTGTTGAGTTTTGTTCAAACCACTCCCTTAGATTTTGAAGCTATGATGTTGAAGCCAAGGTTAATTATTGTTAGGGGATTCCAAATAATCAAGGATCAAGGTATAAGCATGAGGATCACAAAACCAATTAAAATTGATTTTGTGTAAGTATGATTGAGGACAAGTCAATCGTTCCTCTTGTTCTACATGGGAGAGGGATGGTTATTGCCAAGACAGTCAAACTGCCACTATTTTTGTTGTATTATTAGTTTTATTTCTTAGCAGCATAACATTGTAAAATATATTGGTCTGCATTGGAGCATGTTACCATTGTTCATCTGATACTTACCACTTTTTGCAGCTCTCTGAGCATCTTTATCAAAGAAATAAATGTTGTGACTTTAGATATAGACTCAAATATAATTGTGCAATATCTATAAAGTACTGTGACCACATAATATTTTGAAATATGTACCAGTATGAGTTTTTCAGTCTCATTTTCTTTTTATAATTTCCTGTTTGGGTTTTAAACTATTGACTGTAATCCAACTATATGAAGATGTTGTCTTATGAAATGGACTATTGATTACATTAATTATGGAATGCAGTAACAAATGATAATTTTTTTTCTTTTTTAGCCTGAAGTCTTTTCTAGCAGTTCTTCCTCTCTTAAAGAGCCCCCACTTCTTTCAAATCATTCTTCTTTGTCCCAGCGTAGTAGTGTTGCTCCTTTTTCATTGGAGGTAGAGAATTTCCTCAAACAATTCAACAAAAGTGCAGTTGCAGAGTCTACCAGTAAGGAAACCCAAGGCCGTGAGCCTGACTGGAGACCATTTTCTGGTCCACATCAAAGTACACTTCCTGCTGAACAAAACTCTGAAAATTTTCTAAAACAAACAGAGCCTCATGAGTCAACATCAGAGTCTGTTGACCACCCTGGTGATTTCCTGCTTCCTCATGAAAGAGCCAGCCAGGATGGAAGTGGCTTTTCACGTATTCTGGGCATTTTGGGGGCTATGGCAGAAAACAATACAGAAGAAAAAAAAAGTTTTCCTGATGACCTTGAGGATGAAGAGAAATTTCTTTATGGTGATGATGATGACGATGATGATGATGATTGTAATACCAGCTCTCCGTCTACTCAAAAACTAACATTGAGTGATGGGAAGGAATCTGTAAGCCAAAAAGTAGGTTCTCCACCTCCATCTGTAAATCCAGAACCATTAGGTGAATCCAGACCAGAGTATGAAAAGATTCATGATTTGCTTAAAACTATTGGTCTTGATATTGGGGTGGCTGAAATAGGTAAACTTGCTGCTCGTACTCAGGAACGTCTTCATGGAAAAAAGTCATCTCGTTCACCTGATCGTTATTCAGGAGCTTCTTCCAAACCAGAAATGTGGGAGAGGCGACGCAATCGCAGTGAAACTTATTCTCCAGAATCAAACCAGAAGCACTCTCGCTCACCTACTGCTTCTTACCCATTATCTAAAGTTATATCCTCTGCTACAAAATCTGACCACAATACAAACAAAATGTTAGGACGAGATAATCCTGTTGACACAGTTGAGCAATCTGTTCCTCCAATGTCTCTAATTCCATCAGCTCCACCATCTCTTCCTAATTTGCCACCTACCCCCACCTCTATTCCCCAATACAGACTTCCAAGCTTTTCACCTTTTCCTACACCACAATTACCGCAAAACTATCCTTCTCCCACAATGGCCCCTCCTGGCTATGATGCATATGGACACTACATGGCTTATGCAGCTTCAGGCTGGCCCATGTATGCTCAGCAGACTGACCCTGGGCTTACAGATATGCATGGGCTTGTCACACTATCGGTACCACCAAATCCAACGCGACCCAATCTTAGAGTTATTGAGACAGTTTCCACAGCCAAAGGGACTTCTAATAGCAAAAGAGATGACTCTGTGCTTGTGCAAATCCCCACAGTAGATCCTTATTCAAAATTACATTCTCCGTTCTCTCAACCTTCATTAAGAGGTTCTACAGAAAGAATACCTGATGAAAAAAATCGAGCTTCTAGGAAACAAAAGGTGGGTACCTTTTAAAGTGTATCTATCTTAAATATATAATTTAAAGGCCTAAAATGATGAACATCTGTGTATATTTTTCAATTTCACTAAATTTTCTTTTTGAACTTTGCTTATCTTATGGTTACTTGAAGACCATTTGAAAATCTAAGCTACTCCTGAACACAGTAGCAGGCATATTGGATAGTTAGTCATTATACTGCCATATTTAATCTCTGCTGTGAGAACTGCACTGGCTATCAGTAAATTTCTGAATAGAATCTTGGTCTCTTCCAATATAGACCTTTATTGCTTAGTGCCTTGCTATCTTAGGGAATTCCTTTCCTCAATAGTTCTGTCTTACACAAACATCTAGTAAGGGCTGCTAAGAGCTTTCAGCTACCAGGAGGTATGGTGGAAAGGGATGCAACAATGGGCATTCTCTGCAATAGTTTAACTTGTTTGGAATATCTTAGCCCTTGAGATAAGGATGTTCCCAGCCTCCTGATGTTCTGGAAGCAAGTAAATTTTTGACTTCCAGAAAATAACCAGCAGTGCCAAACTCAATAAAATGTAGGTGCTTATGCTAGAATTTAAATTAAATTGATTATATTGCATTTAATATTTTAATTATATTGTAATTCATAAGTAAGCTCTGTAAAGTTGGTTTGGTAAACAAACTTCATAAATGTGTTTCTAATAGGAATATCTATAATATGAGAAACATATTATTTTGAACCTGGAGCAAAATAGCATCACTTGAACTGTTCTATTGAAATGGTTAGGTTGTTTGTGCTTTCTGAGAAAATAAAGCTAACATATTTTAAGTGACTTACAAAAATATGTTCTCTTTTGAGCTTGAAATACTCTAAGATATTCCATATCATGAACAAATAGTTCATTTACAGGTAGCTTTTGTGACCAGAAACTTGCATTTTTTTTCTTTTATTGTAGGGATAAAACAGAATATTTTGCTGTGGTATCAAAAGAGTATTTTATTTCAACCTTGAAATATTTTGAACTAAAAATGTTTTAGATCCTGATCTCAAGGATAATTAATATTTTAGAATGAAACAGACTAGATCAGAAGTCCCCCAATCCCCGGCTGTGGCCTACTACCGGGCCGTGACCTATTGAGAAGTAGGCTAGCACGCACAGGCGTGCGTAGCTCAACTTGTTCAACTTGAGCTGTACGTGTTCACATATGCGCACAAGCCCACCATTTGTGTGGCCCAATTAGACCACCAAGCTGCAAAGGTTGAGGACCACTGGACTAGATCATAATCTTGGAAATATGCCGATTTATTTATTAAATGTATACACTACCCATCTTGTTATCAAATAAATCTGGGCAGCTTACTACATGATGAAAATAACAATAGAAGGCATTAATCATTAAAATGATAAATATTAACATTTAAATTAACAAATATTAGCTAAGGAACAAACCAAGTGTGGAGATGGGTTTTAAGTGAATTAAATTCATGGTGAAAAATTACGCTATATTATAATTTCCTTATATTGTTGCTTGTTTTTCATTCAGTAGTAAAGAAAACCATTTACAAATTGTAAAGTTGTGAATGCTTAACTCAAACATAATACATTGGGTTATTTAATACACATTTTAAAATGCTTAAAATATTTGTATTGTGTTGGAATTGATTGATTCCAAACATGATTGCAGATATTCAGTTCATTAATTTCAATAGGTTTAAATGCACTTTATCCTGCATGACTTGTGACTTACTTAAAATTTACTTATATGCCATAGTGCTTCCCAGCAGAAGATAGTTAATGCTAAAAAACTTTGATGGGATCCTTCACTGAAAAATAAACACAGATGCAACATATAACAAAAGAGATGCTATCTCTGATAAAAGCTAAATTTCCCCAATTATTCAAATGATTACTTGAAAGTGTTTATTCAAATCACTTGAATTCATGGTGCGGTGTACCGTACCACATTGATTTTTGCAATGTTGCTTTAACCTTTTGCTAAGAAAGATGGTGGTTTATGCGGGTTTTTTCTTCAACACTTTTTTAGGTAGTAGAGGAAATTGAGAAATTGAAAGCTGAACAAGAAGCACGGCAAAAAAAACTACATTATCTCAGAGCTGAATTAAACAGACTTTCAAAACAACAAGGTACTATTTCTTCTCATGTCCCATTTTTCCTGGGGTATTTTAAAATAGAGTTTGATATTATATAGTCAGATGGATTAAATGGGTTTGCTTCCTTTCTATTATATGCATCCCAGAATTTATTTGGTGCATCGTATATGAGTATAAGCCATTAGCTTGCTTTAGACTCAGTGGTGCACCCTTTGTGACATTCTGGTGAGCCATGATATTTAATAACAATGATTACAATCATTTTGCATTTGTGAACATAATTTTCTTCCCTTTTGTATTCAACCACTTTGTTTGGTTCAGGGGAACTGCTGCGGAAGAAACGGAGGGAGAAGGATGGACATAAAGACCCCTTGCTAATAGAAATCAACCGACTGCAAGACAACATTGCGAAGGAAATAGCTCAGCTGAAGATGAATGCTGATGCTGCAGAGAAGAAACAATCTGAACTTGGCAAGGTAGCCCAGATCCTGGGGATTAATACTTTTGAGAAATCCCGGAAACTATCTTCAGAAAGTAAAGACTCTTCAGAAAATACAAGAACTCAGGAGAAAACTTCTGATCTAATCAAGGTAAATTCTAGGAACTAATGCTAACATATTATAGCCTGTATGAACGAAAGGGGATTCTTTGCCATTTATTTTTAAGAGTGTGTGTGTACACGTGCTGTGCCTTTGAGTCCATGTTGACTGCCCGGACAATTTCCTGCAGATTTCTTTGTAACATTGCAGAAATGGTTTTCATTGCCTCTTTCCTAGGCCTGAGAAAGAGGTAATTCCAGCTCAATGAAATTTTCATTGGCTTGACCAGTATGTGATCTATACTGCAATTGGCCTCTCTGTCTCTTACACACATATAAAAACAAAGTGTGTGTGTGTGTGTGATATTAAAAGCTGGTTTTAAGGAACTCGCTTATTATATACCTTATAGATGTTTTTTGTAATGTAGGAATCAAGAACTAATAGCGACAGATTCAAGGGAAAGAGTCCAAAGCCTATGGAATCTTCTTCACAGCCAGTGCAAGAGACCAGTGTTTATGACTACTATGATACAGGGAACCATTGGTGTAAAGATTGCAATACTACCTGTGGAACTATGTTTGATTTCTTCACACATATGCATAATAAGAAACATAGACAGGTATGTGCCCACTCATCAATTTGTCATTCATGTATATAATCTATAAATATATATTTTAATGGCAGAGTCCCATGTCAATTAAGTATGCCTTTAAAAAGTTTGTTGGCTTGTTTATTTACCAAATTTGTTATATTTACTTAAATCTGACTTGCATAGCAGCCAGTATTGGACTTTATTATTCAATATTCGCCGCCCCGAGTCCCTTTGGGGAGATGGGTGCGGGATATAAATTTAATAAAATAAAAAAATCTAAAAATCTATATTTATCAATATACTATGTCACTAAAGCCTAAACTCTTATGGAAACGGAAGCTTTGTGGCTTGTTACGTGATATGTGAAATTCTTGTTTTTTGACCAATGTACTTGGGAATAAATCCACTTACGCAGTATATTCTATAGCAGGGGTGTCAAATTTGATTTCATTGAAGGCCGCATCAGGGTTGTGTTTTACCCCGGGGGTCAGGGTGGGCATGGCCAGGGTAGGTGTGGCCATCTTGATTTATCTTGTGTCAGGGGTGCCTATGGCAGCCTGAGTGTTCTGCCAGTGAAAACAGGCTCCCAATCTCTATTTTTGCTGACAGAAGGTTGCAGGAGGCCATCATAGCTAAAAATGGAGATTGGGACCCTGTTTTTGCTGCCAGAGCCACTGCAGGCCGGTTCTTCATTGTTTCCAGGGCAGCTCTGTGGGCCAGATCTAAGCATCCTATGGGTCGGATCCGGCCCATGGGCTGTGAGTTTGATGCCCCTGTTCTATAGTGTCTCTACCATAAGCAAATTCAGAAAAGCTACCATTTTAGAATAGAATAGAATAGAATAGAATAGAATTCTTTATTGGCCAGGTGTGATTGGACACACACGAGGAATTTGTCTCTGATGGATAAGCTCTCAGTGTGCATACAAACAAGTGATAATCATAATCATAAAATGTAATAATCATAAATCATAGATACAACGCTCAGTAACATTCTGGGGTACTAAACAATCATAATAGGGTATTAAACAGAAATCATGATATACAACAACAACAAAGTTATAGTCATAAGAATCTAAGGAAATAGGTAGAAGGACAGATGAGAGGATAATATGTAATTCAGCCCTACTAGGTGGTTTGACATAATAGGACATAGACAGTGTTGTGGGAATTAGTTGTTTACCAGAGTTACAGCATGGGGTGGGGGAAACTGACTTTGTGCCTGGTTATTTGGCGTGCAATGCCCTATAGTGTCGTCTTGAGGGAAGAAGTTGAAACAAGTTATATCCAGGAGGTGAGGGGTCTATAGATATTTTCGCAGCCTTCTTCCTGGCTCGTGCATTATACAAGTCCTCAAAGGCAGGCAGGCTGGTTGCAGTTATTTTTCTGCAGTTGTAACTCTGTTGAAATTTTGTCTGTCTTGTTTGGTTGCTGTACCAAACCAGGCAGTTATAGAGGTTCAAATGACGGATTCAAGAATTCCTTTGTAGAATTGTATTAGCCACTCCTTGGGCAGTCTGAGCTTTCTGAGGCACAGGAAGAACATTCTTTGTTGTGCTTTTTTGATGTTTTTGATGTTAATTGTCCATTTTAAGTCCTGCGATTTTATAGCACCTAGAAACTTAAAGGTGTATCAAACTCGATTTCATTGAGGGCCACATCAGTATTGGGGACATCTGTAGTGTCGATGCCTGTAATAGCCCAGGTGCTTTGCCAGTGAAAACGGGCCCATGAGCTCTGTTTTTACTGGGACAGCCTCCTGCACTCTCTGCCACTGAAAATGGAGCCCTTACAAGCCCCCTTTTCAGCTAGGATGGCCTCCTGCTTGTCAAGGCCTTGGACTTTACTGTCAAAACTGTTGTCTAGTATTGCAAGAGGTGGTAGAATAGGAGGGCTTCTCCTAAAATCTTATTATCTCTACAGTTTTGTGTGTATTCAGTTCAAGATTGTTCTGACTGCACCATAGGGCTAGTTGTTCAACTTCCCATCTGTATGCAGATTCATCATAATCTCAAATGAGACCAATCACAGAGGGATCCTTTGAGATGCAGTCATTGGTATAGAGAGAAAAGAGTAATGGAGAGAGAATACAGCCCTGGAGGGCACCTGTACTAATTGTGCAGGTATCTGATGTGATTTTGCCTAGCTTCACCTGCTGCTGCTTCCAATCTGTTAGAAAGCATATGATCCACTTACAAATGTGGTCATGCACATCTAGCTAAACTAGTTTAGTGAGAAGAATCTAGATATGATGGTATTGAATGCTGAGCTGAAGTCTACATAAAGGATCCTTGCATAGAACTTTGGAGATTCAAGATGTTTGATTTGATTGCAATCTGTGAGAAGATAGAATACACACATACTGATATATTTTAACTTTTCATACTTCATTTGTACTAAGTTAGAGAGAGAGGAATAGCAATTCTTCCACATACTGTATGCTGCTGATATCAATTTCTTTTTGACAAACTTAACTTTGACCAAGCTTCTTTATCATGTATCAGTCTATATGTTTTTGTCATTGTGCAAATAGACCCTGGATCCATATAACAGACCCTGGGCAGCAAAGACTCAAAATGAAGCAAAGCAGGAAGTCACAAAACGAATTGACAAAATACCTGTCCCAGCAAAAGGTATGCTGTCTGTTTTACCTTTAATTTCTCAAAGCACACTGTCACAGGCTATTGTAAATGTTAAGCAGTGTGCAGTTTTGTTTGTTGTTTATTTATTTATCAAACTTAGTTGTCACCCATCTCAAGATTCTGGCGACTCTTTAGATTCTTTTCTAAGTTTTAAGCATTTTTTTTCTTGATTAATGCTTTACTTCAGAAGTAAATAGCAGTGGAAAAGCAATTTATATTTGATCTCTCCACTGGTTGAAATAACTATAATAAAGAATGATGGACAAAAATAGGTTTTTATTTAAAATGTCATCAGATTATTCTAACAGGAATTGTGTTTAGGTCCCATAGTATATTTTGCTGATAATATTTTAATTGTTGCTTTGTGCTTGCTAAAATTACATAGTTTCTTAATCAATTTTTGTGATTGAATCTTGCGGGGGGGCATTTTAGGTTCTGAATTTCTTATCCCAGTCACTGGATATTACTGCCAACTCTGCAGTGAATTCTTTGGAGACCAGATATCAGCAGAACAACATGTCAAAAGTCATCTACATAATGAGAAATATAAGGTTAGTGTCCAGGATATTAGTTTCATATAATTCATCAGTGCATATCATTATTAGTGCCTCCTTTAAAAAGCTGTTTTGTTCCTCTTGACTTCTGTTAATGGCAAGGTGGGACAAAGCCATCTTAGTCATCTCTAGGTATAGGTGGGGCATGATATTCTCTTAGGGAGTTATTGCCTGCAAGTGCAAACTGCTGAATATTCAGAAATATGATTTAATATAAAGCAGGTTATAACTGGAACGTGGCTTTATTTCACTTTTTTAATATTTATTTTGCTATCTGTCTTTCATTTTGTTAGAAATACCATCTCAATATTCTTAATTTAGTAGAAATTCAGAAAGTTTTTAATGTTTGACTTGTGTTAGTTAAATATAAATACTGTCATCTCTTCCGCCTCTTTCCCAGTAAATACAATTAATACATTAGGTAGTGGAATTAAGAAAGAGAATAAATTAAAAATCCAGACTTATTCCAATGGATAATTGATGCATTAAGTAACGGTGCTGAAATATTTCCTTTCATCCCACAGAAACATGTGGATGAGAATCCTCTTTATGAAGAAAGGCGGAATCTGGATCATCAGGCAGGATTGTCTGTGATTCAGGAAACTGAACGTAGACTGAGACGGAAACTCTCTGAAAAACAAAAAGAGGAAAAAGATGACAAGACAACAAAAACAGCGAAGAAAGAAGAAACAAAGAATATTGAAGAACTAGGAGATGGGAATAATGAATGTGAAATTAGTAAAAGGAAAGAAATCTCTAATGGTGAAAAATGTGGGATAAAACGTAATTTGAAGAAAGATGACAAAGAAATGGAAAAGAAGGAAGAGAGAAAAGAGGAATATGAAAAGGAGTCAAAACTAACCACTTTTGGAAAATTCAGTTGGAGAAAGAGTGAGAGAGATGAAAAAAACCAGGGGAAAGATATAACTGTTTTAAGAGAAGAGAGCCCCGAGGAAGGTAAAGAAAGTAAGTCCCAATCTGGAAAGCAAAATTCAAAGCCCATTGCAATTAAATTATCTGGAAAAACCGTGATTCCACATACAAGCCCCTGGACACCAGTTGTTTCAACTTCATCACAAACCAAAATCCGCCCCAATTTACCAATCCCAGTGATGGTTCTAAGGAAGACTGCAGTTACAACGGTAAGCAAGCCAGCACCCCTAAATACTTTTTTGTCCATAAAATCATCTGGTACCTCTGCCAAACCTCTGCCGGTTGTCAAAGAGGGGAATCCAGACATTGTATTGGCACCAGATATTATATCAAAAGCATTTGGAGGAGAAGTAGTAGTTCTAAAGGGATCACAGGAGGATATAAAAGATACAAAGGAAGAAGCAGAGGAAGGCAAGCATGAAAGTGAGACAAAGGCTGTGGAACATACACATGTAACAAAGGCCCAAGAGCATGCAGAGGTGGTGGCAAAAGCTCAGGCAAAGGCACGGGAGCTTGCAGCAATGGTGAAAGAACAAGATGTCTCACACATGACAAAAGCAAATGAGCAATCTCTTGAGAGGCCACATAGGTGCCCTCCTCAGCTGTCACTGCCTCCAGCACCACCACTGTCACGATCAGTACCACAGGCACCACCAATAGTATTTGCCCCTCCACCCCCTCCACCACCAAAACAACTGGTTATCCTGGCAGATGATATGGCACCCGGTGTATCGGAGGATGATAAGAACATATTGGAAATGCCCATGTGTCCTCGTCCCTTGCCACCTCCAACTGTTTTTGGGGAGCATGTTAAAAAATTAAAGAAAAATAATTCTTCTCTGGCTGCAGGCAATGCTAAAGATCTATATGACATTTTTTACAACAGTAGTGGGAGGAATCCAGCTGAGAGCAAGCTAGTGAATTCTGCACCTTCAGAAAAAGGAAAATTGAATCCTACGGAGAAGGAGAAAAATACAAGTCTACAGGTAAATTCCAAGCCAAGTTGTAATCATTTTTCAGAGGAAGCGCTTTGCAGTGTGTATACTTCCTCAGCTAAGAACTCAGAAACAGAGGAAGTAAAAGATGAGAAAATGATGACAACTGATGAAATTATTGAAATCAAAACCAGTGTTGAGAAGGACCTAGAAAAAGTCTCCTTTTTAGATATGCAATCTGCACTGTCAGACGCAGATGGTTTAGCAAGAAGTACCTCTTATCCATTCCATAATGAGGAAGAAGTGGGAATTCCTGTTCCATCTGAATTTGACAAGAAATCATCTAAACCTGAGAAAAGTGAGTTAGCTGTGGAGATAGAAAAAATGAGCCCTCTTCCTTTGGATGGCTTTACTGAGCCATCTGTCAGTCTCGAGACAGCAGAACATGACATTTCTAATGATCAATCCATCACACAAATCTCAGAAATCTCTAACAATCTTCCAGAAACTATCTCTGATTCTGTACAAAATGACAGTTATTCTAAAGAATTATCAATTGATCTAAAACTAGACACTAAGGAATGCAATAATGAGAAAAGTCCTCAGCCTTCAAAGGTCCAGTATTTAGATTCAGAGCTAAACAAAGTTGAATTAGACTCTTTCCTTATAAACAATGAAGAGGATTTGAATGGTTCTCAGTTAAAGGATGGTGAGGATTTCAGTATAGTTAATGTTCTAGAATCTGAAGAGATTACAAATGAGAACTTTGTTAATTTAACAACAATAAGTACCACAGAAGAGAAACATGAACAAATTGATCCATTCCCATTAAGCTGTGAAAGCAAGGAACTCCAAGTGGTAAAAACAGAAGCGTTGGATAATATTTCTTTTACAAATGAAATTAAATCTAATTATGTGGAATTCATATTTATAAAACATGATACACAAAAATCTTCTGCCTCTGATTTGGAATTAAGTGGCACTGAAGAAAGAACTGTAGAAACAGAAAGTGCTAATTTTTCAACACTTCAGCCAGAAATGAGCCAAGAATCACTAGATCCTCTTCCAACAGAAATCAGTATTGGGCATCTTGGAGAAGTGACCCTTTCCTTCACGGATTTGAATACTGAAGTATTGAATACCCCAACAGCTGATAATTTTGACCTAAACAATACATATCCAGAACTTAGTTTTGAACAATCTACTACTTTTTCTCTGGATTTAGAAAATGAAGGAGTCTCTCCAAAATCTGATGAAACAAAGGCTATGGATTCTCCCAGACTGAAACCAAATTTGGAATTAGAACCCATTGATTTCACTCTGGGAAATATTACAGTGGAACATGAGGTGGTGGATATTCTGCCAACTGAAATTTTAAACGAGGACAATACAGACAGTCCAAAGTTAGAAATGGTTGCACCTATTTGTTTAGAGTCCAGCAAAATGAGCGAGTTGGACACTGACCAACCAGTGATTGAATCCGAAATAATTAATTTTGTTTCATTTACCCCTGATGATCAAGAGGAGAAATTTTGCTCAATGGTTTCAGATGTAATTATTCCACATGTGATGTCTCCTGCATCAAAGGGTGATATGGCAGAAGTAAGCATGCCTCTTGCTCAATTGCAGGATATGCCTTCTGTTTCCATGCCCCAATCCCCATATAGTAGCAAAGGAGACACGCCTGATAAACTGTTGTGGAGCTGTGGTGGGGAAAATATACAAAACCAAACTGTGACATGCTTGGAATCCATCTTTCCAAAACTAAAGGAATCTGGAGAAGCGGGGGGTTCAGGTGACAGTGAATTGTACAGTCTCAAGAATCAGATGCAGACATCCATAGATAAACTAACAAAGACAGAGGAAGAAAAGAATGAGGATAAATGTGAAGTTAAAAATAAGTTGGCTTCAGAAGTAACTGACAAATCTGCAGAGCACCTGGTAAGTACAGACAAAATTGTTCCAAGTCTTTAAGCAGCAATTGTTGAAATTTTGTAAATATTATATTTTAGCTTAATAAGTTGAAAATTTATACCTTGCAATAGTCTTTTGCCAAAAAATATCTAAAATTCTGACTAAAATGTAAACTGTATTGTATGTATCTGATTGTGTAAAATATTTCTTTTTCAGTCTTGGACTTCCAGCCATTAAAAATGGATTTCTCATCCGTAGTATGTGTTTCGGCTATGGTTTGGTTTTTTTCAATTATTATTTCTGTAAAACTGTGACTACTTTTTACATTGTTCTTTGACTTTTTATGGTTTCTGATTTATACAGCTTTTGTAAATAACATTCCAAGTGCAACACTGACAAATGCAAGGACAGGTGTTCAGGACTTGAGAAAAAAAGAAGGCTCTTGCTGAACCATTTAAACAGAAAGTTTCTTTGAAACGTTTTGTATGTTTCATTGCATAAAATGTAAAATGCATGAAAAGTGTTCTGCATTTTTCATTATGCAGAAGATTGTTCTGCATTTTTTACTTGTTATTATCTTGTTGAACTACACCTGTAATCAAGACTGTGATGCCATATTGTATAAAATCCTGTGTCGATGCCATCTCACTGAACAAAGGAGAAATATCTATCAACTCACTTTTGGAGAAAGAAAATCTTTGGTAAGGCTGTGGCCCATCAATTGGACTCTGCATATTGAGGTCACTTGCATGATTTAAAAATCACATTTTATTTTACTACATTGTGGTACAGTAACTGTTTGTGTTAAATTGTTTAGCAGCTGCCTAACTCAGAAGAAATGGAAGATCTGAATTTTGCTCTCTGGATTGGATTTCCATCATATAACCAGACATTACATGCCTGAATGAATCCCTGAGCTACAAAAATACTGTTGTGTGAAGGTTTTCAGTTATACAACTTGTCAAGAAACGCAGTGATGTTTGCATGGATTTATCTAAAAGGTTATATCTGTAAATCTAAAATAAACCTATGATGATCTGCGATATGATAAATACTATTTCTGTGTCTTTTTTATGTCTACTTCTATATATAGTGTTTGGATTCTGTGGTTGAAATAAAGCTGATGGAAATTTTAAGTTTTTCATCTTTCAAATTCATCTGATCTTAAGAGAAAACTTTGCTTAAACATTGCAAAGAATTATATACTTTCCTTTTTAAAATAAAACTTTAAAAGTAAACTTGCTTTGAATTTTAAACATACTGGTTCATCATAGAAGATCAGTGTGGATAGTAGATGTGAAATACTTTGTAAATACAAGAAAAAATATACTTCAGTGGAAATAAAATGGCAATATTAGAAATAGTTTCTTGCGAATGTATAATCCCCTAAATTATGAAATGTTACTAAAACTAATGCTTTACTAACAACTTTCTTTTTGTCTTGACTCCTGGTACCTACATGGATAAGTTTTTGTAGTTTTCATAGCAACATTTTGGAAAAATGATTTATTGACCTATTCCTAGAGCTAAGAGAAAACGTCTGGCCCAAAGTCTCCTAGCTGGCTTTATGACTAAGCAGTAAGAGAATTAATAATTTCCTAATTTCAAGATCAAGAAGAATTTAGATTCCCAGTTAGCAACCTGGGATGATCAAAACAGCAGATGGTAACAGTGATATAAATTATGAGATGTAGGATAGCATAAAATAAAAAATATAGCTAAGATGAAATTGTCTGTTTGTATCAAGGTAATTAGGAATTACATGGCCAGTTCTATTGGTTTAATTGTACAGTTGTTGAACATGTCTATATAAAATGTATTAATGTAATAAATATTTATATATCCTGTTTAATCCAGCAAAATTCAAAATAACTTACAAATTATAATAATGTAGCAATAATGATAGCAACATCATGAGATGCTATGGCTTGCACCCCACATTACTACGTCAACTTGTTAAGCATGGAACGCAAGTAAGTAAAGGGATGTAAAACTGTTCATCTTTCACTGTTTTGTTGCATACTGCTGATAGTTTAAGGCAGGGGTGTCAAACGCATGGCATGTTGTCATGTATTGTGACTTTTTTCTCCTTCACTAAACTGGGGATGGGCGTGGCCAGCGTGCGATGCATCTGGGGCACGGTTTTGACACCCCTGGTTTAAGGGGCTGAGAAACAAGTTTAATATATAATGTTATTCTAATAAAATTATTACATTCCCTAGCATTATCCTACCAAGGTACAATCTTTTCTTCTCCCTTCAGTAACTTTTTGTAACTTTTACAATAAGACTATACAGCATATTAGATTTAAGAGATGGCAACTGGCCCAGGGCTAGGCACTGAGCTTTATAGGGTCTCCTCAGTCTCAGTCCAGGGCTATATTCATTACATAAAACCGGATCTCGCAATTTCTCTTATCCTGGATCAGATTATTTTAGCAATCTCTTTCTCAATATATAACAGACCCCCACTCATTAACCTTTATAAAAGTCATTAAGATTTTGCTGTTTCCCCATGCATTCAAGTTCAGTTGAGTGGGAGTCCCCCTGTTTTGCTATGTGTTTGGTAACCATTTTATAGTTTGTATTTATATGTAGTCTAGTTTTTTGTTTTAAGGGTGTTTTTTATTGTACGCTTTTGATTTGGGATGCCTTATACGTCGTAAAAATAAGTAAGCCTGACTAAGGTTTCTCAAGATTCTGAGTAGAATTCCTACTCATTCTATTATATATTATAAGCAAGCAAGCTTCAAGAGGAAAATTATCATCTTTTAGTCCATTAGCCAGGGATGAGTATAGTTACAAAGAAACAAGTATGGATAATAAGCACTAACTGCAGATAGAAAGGCCAATAAGAACAAACTAGAAAAATTCGTAAATAAATACCTTCAAATGGACAATGTGGGGAAAAAATAGTGTTGGCAGCAATTGGTGCTATATCAAAAGATTTGAGAAAATGACTGGATACAATATGAATGGTCAGACTCAGCTCATCAATTACAAAAAAATAGCATTACTTGGAAGAGTGCATAAGTTGAACAATATCCTAGATTTTTGGGAAGTATTCAATAGTCAAAAGTATCAAGTATAATCAGAACCATTGACTTAGGTTGCATGTAAATATTAAAACTGCAATTCTATTAACATCACAATATTATTTACACAACATTGTTGATTGTGATGTCAACAGAATTGTAGTTTAAATATTTACAAGTAGCTTAAATCAACTAGTATTGAAAACAAGGCTGAGATTTGATTCTGCATTTAATGGATAAGCTTATATTTAATAATTGGAAGAGATTACCTTTGTATGCAAATGAAGAATGTGTGTGAAATTGTATAACTGAGGACAATCTTTAAAATATCCTGAACTATTTATATATTATTTTAGAAACTTCAAGAACAATGCAAAAGAAATTATTTCTGTCTATTCGGATAACAACTGCGATTTTACAGATAATTTTTTGTCTTCTGAATGTTGAAAATTTGCAGGGACCCTTGCTTCAAATATCTTAACAAATAAATGTAACTGCTTAAAAATGTTTAGCTCCCTTTTTATTTCAAAATAGTTGTGCTAGTGGTTAACCTGAAAGAGATGTTTCAAGATAACATTTTCTCATATGGAATCTGGATTATACTTTTGTGTAGATTCAGCCTTATATGACCTTAGCTTTCAAAGCAACTAAATATGAAATAAAGTGGAGAAATCTTTTTCTCTTTCATCCATCGTGCACACATCCAACTTGAGCAGCTGAAAGCAAAATGTTGCTCCTCTGACATCCAGCTTCAGCTGCTTATACCTTTCTCCTTTATTGAAGTGGTTGCAAGTGCTAATTACCCAAGGCCCAGTTTAAGGCACTGTTCGTATTTTCCAAAGTGAAAAACTGCAGGAAGGCTCAACTTCCAGATTTTCATAGCTGAAAGTGAAGAGGGAAGGGCTCATCATCCACATTCTGCAGGGCTTAACATGACAAACTGATTTCTCTCATTATTTTAAGTGTTAGAGCAGGTTGCAAATACATTTAAAATGTGTAAACATGATCATGGAGATCTGCCCAAATGACAAGCTACACATAGGCAGTATTGCTGATGCCACATAGTTTCAAGCAACAGATATCTATACTTCTAACTTTGGAACGTTGCACAAGATCAGGCTTTACTTGAGGCATGTCACAGTGAACTTTTATTCTTACTTATTCTTTCTGAACCATTATTGTTTTCTTGCATTGAGCCTGCTGCATGAGTGTTATGGAAAATCCTATTATAGAAAGTAAGTTCTGTACAGATTGCTCATCCTGTATAATGTTTTGAAAAAGAGGGAGAACTTTACAAAATAATGATAGCTGGTACTAAATCTCTACATGCTGTGTTACATACTGGAAAAAGATATCAAGCTATATGCATATCACGCTCCATGTTAACAATGTTATTGCTATTCAACAGGGTAAACACCTATGCTTGAGAAACTTAGAAGTGCGTAACAATCAACTGGTTGAAAATCACTGTAAATTGAAAAAAAATAGCTGAAGAAATGCACATCAGAAGTCCTATACCTACCCACTGAAGTAATGAATGTCTAAAAATATGCCCCCCCAACTTTAATTTTTCACAGTAATAGTTCAAAATATAAGAAGCTCAGGTTTCCAAGACAATTTGATAGAAATCTGGATTCTGATAAATAAATCTGAGCATAAATACATAAATTTTCTGTATTGAAATTCTATTACTTGTTTTCTTCATTAATTTGTATTTATATTTCTCTACATTTTGTAGAAAATAAGATATTGCAAGGATTGTACAAGTAAGCAAAACGTTTGAAGCAATTATGGAATGTCATACTCAAGATTGTTCGTTTTTACCATAGTATGTGCATTTAAATGCATTTAAACTTCCATCAATCTCAGTAATTTAATTTAATTTTTTTGAATTCAGAAAAATAGATTAAGAAATCCTTTTTGGTTAGTAGCAATAATGTTTCATAATTTATTTTGGTTCTGGATGAAATTTCCCTCTCCTGCTATATTATAGCAGCTTTAATATTTATTTTTTATTAATTACTATTTAAACTTTTATTCTGCCCATCTCACTAATAATATAGCAATAGAACTCTGTATGTGTATGTAAAAACATTTTAGAAAATCATTGCAATAAAAAAGTGATCTTGCTAATTCTCTGGAATTTACCAGTGACTTGTGGAACTGAAAATATTTATCAGATTCATAATCTTAAAATAATTCTGTGTGGATCAGCAAATTCAGATCTAAATCTTCAGACAAGATCATTTATAGGGATAGATGATGGGACTTCAGTCTTAATTGGAGGTAAGTTCAATTAAGCTCAATTTGATAATATTCTATAGTACCTGTTTTTCTTTTCATCTTACTATTGATCTGTGAGGTTATATTTGGTAAAATTCTGCTTCTAATTAAGACATAGCTGTGGTGAAAGCAACACATTAGTTTTTCAAGAACTTTGATAGGACTAATAAAAGAATTGTAGGACTTTACTTTGTCTGGCATTTGCAGACAGACAGAAAGACATTCGGAGACAGAAAAGAAAGAAAAAAAAAGATGGAGGATCAGGCTTGTGTGTATATAAAAAGTTCAGACCCTTTCCAGGCCCCCCTTCTGTTGCTGGCCACCATGAGATATATACAATGATACAACAAAAACAATAATTTGTACTATTCCGTTAATTGCTCTATGTAACATCTCAATTCATTTTTAAAAATCTTACTGCTAAATATTAGTCATTTCAAATATTTCTAGAAAATACAGAAAATATCTTGAAAAATAATGCAAAGTGTGCAACTCAATTTGTAATATAGACTTAATTCCTCTCATTTTTATTTTTTACTGAGGCAGTTCTTAATTTTCTATGATTACTTGAATTGGTGGGTTTTAATGATATTAAGGTTTTGCTTTTATAACTTGATTTGATGCAGACATTTTCCCCCTGACATTACTTGTATGGGAGAAAACATGGAGCAAAGTATTTTATATGAGCTGTACATTAAGATAAAGAGATGTAGATATTGCAGAAAATGTTTTATTGCCTGTTGCTAGAATATGATTATAAATTATATGTTTATTTCTATGTCTTAAATTCATTAAAATTATTACAAAATTACCCTGGTGCCTGGCTGTTCTGTCAACTGTTTAGGATTGTCAGTAGCTCTTTAATAGTTCAATAATTCCTCAAGATATCATTTATAAAATACGTATGCTTCCCAACTCTAGCAATGAAATTTATATGGAGTGTGGCAAGGTGGCTAATAAGACAATTACCTAAGTAATACTTTATTTATTGGAAACACAAAATACTTTATATCTCATTTGTCTGAAAAGCATAGAGGAAATACAAAGATGTTGACATTTATTTCCCTCACTTTCCCTCTTTGAGATTCATAAAGATAACCCAGCAGAAATAATGGATGGGTGTCATTCTGTATTCTGAGGAAGACAGTTATGCCTGACATGAAAAACGTTAACTGATTTGGAGCCCTGTTCAGGTTGCATATCGATTACCGTAGGTTGCTTACATAGATGTGCCTACAATTACTTTGGGTGGGATGGATAGTGGGTGATTAAGCACTAAGTATTTCTATGGTGGATATCTTATGTATCCATATAGCAATTCAGCTATATTAATAAAGACTCAAACTTTTCAGTCAAGAAAAGCAAAGCCTCAAAAAAAATCTATCTTGTGTAAAGCTTTGGAAGTAGTGCAAAGTTTTTTGGATAGAGCTTTCTCTTGGATTTAGTTTAAAATTAGAAGTTTGTTAGATTTATATGGCCACCACTCACTCTCAGTGACTATGCAGCTTACAAACATAAATCAGTCACTCTCAACCTCCCTTGCAACAACAATCAAATGGACCACTTACTTATGGATTTATAAAATTTATTTCCACCCATCTCACCTCTGGGAATGATGTTCCTAAAGGAGGAACATGAACAAGGCCCTTCTGGGTGCCATCAGATTTACCTCCTTGGGACTCACAACATTCTTGCTTCCCCACTCTAAATATCAGCAACTGCACAGACAGACCTTGATGTTTGGTCCAACATTCAGGAACTATGGCAGACTAAGGCAGTGAATTTGCAATAACTTTATGTTCTGATTAGAGTTGCCAAGCAAAGATGCACTTGGTTACTTATGCACACACACCTACACCTAGTAAACTTGGCTGCTTTTTAACAAAACGTCTTATTCTCAATTCATGTTATGTACTGCTAGGCAACTTCCACCGCACATGACATTTCCGCAATACATTGAGGCTTGCCAAGTTAAGCTATCTTCCTGGGGCTATATGGATTCCTTCACCCCATTGCTTACAAAATACCTTTTGTAATAGCATCTGTGTTGACACAGTGGCTAAAAGTGGAAAATAGGAAGTAACTAGCAAGATAGGTGAGCCAAAAATTCCAGCCAGTAAAAAAAATAGATCACTCATAAACCCTATAAAATGGTAATCTTGTAATGAAAAGAAAATTGTCACTAAATCTTCATTTTGGGCAATGACCAACAAAACAGACAACAGTCTATTACAATGAAATTCTTTATCCATTTCAATGTCTGTTGTAATAGAAGTGTTGGACTCATTTTACTTGCTGAGGATACATGCAATGTGTATGACCAAATTCATCTAATCAAGTATCTCATGACTTACAAAAGATGTCCATATTTGTCCAGTTGTATATTCTAAAACTAGAGATGGCACAATACTATTTAAGAAGGATACTGATTAAGCTGAAAAAAGCTATCATGGATTTAAAACATGAAAACATTTTCTTTCTGAGCAAAGTAGATGTGATCAATGAGCCATTATTGGAAGAAAATAAGTTTACATTAAGCAAAAATTTACTGCTGAATCCTGACAGGTTGGAATAGTTACTGACTGAATTTTTCTTTCTGAGGTAGAAGTAAAAAGAAATGCTGTTTTTAGAGTAGAAATCACCTAAAAATATAAATTTTGATAGTTGGAGAAACATTCCAGAGGCAAAACACAGAATGACTTTCAATTATAAGAAGACAGGTTGGAATAGAAAATTACAGGTGGGCTTTCCTTAATTAGATATTTAAATCTCTCCCAAATAGTTTATTTTTGGATTCCTGCACTGAGCAGATAGTTGAGCTCGGCGTTTTAGGATGTCCTATTCCAACTCAATTCTTTTTTCTTTTTGCAGTTAATCTTAGCATTGATCTATATTCAAATTTTGCTTTTCTATCACAAACGTGGCTAGCGTAATGCGTTCAAAAACGCACCACCTAGTGGTAATAAAGGACCTAAACTGAAATATAGCGTCGAGATACTCCTCTGATCCTGCTTACTTTCACAAAAGTCCTCAATCGCACGAGGGAGCCAAAACGTGCTCCTGCCTCGAAAGATTAATCGAGCATTAAACCACCTCCGTTAGGTTACAGAACCACCCGATGGCATGCTGGGATTTGTAGTTTTCCTCAAGAGAACGACTGTCGCCTGAAGTACTTTTGTCACTTACCCCTCTTCGTCATTTTTTCCTTTTCAGGCCTAACGCTTTCCAACGTGGTCTCCTCGCAGGGGCAAAAAAAGAAAAAAAAAGAAAAGAAATTCTTTGTATGGCTGTCCTGGGCTATGCCTGCCAGAATACTCCTAGTGCGCGTCGAACCTGACTTTTTTTTAACCGTCGGAGACAAAGGCAAGAATTTTCTGAAACTGACGCGTTCTAAACAAGCGAGGGGAAAAAAAAGACGTGAAGTTCAGAACACGCAGAGCGCAATCTATTTAAACCAGGCGTTTGCTTGGGCGACCTTTCAAAGGCAGGTGAAAGGTCAGACATGGGGGGTGAGGGGGCTTTCCTTGTCTCCGCCCTCCCCCCCTCCTCTGACATGCCAACCCAGCAGCGTTTCGCGGCGTAGCAGCTGCGCAGGAGGTGGGTGAAGACGGTGG